>BSBM01000696.1:2900000-2912500 GCA_027924585.1 Larix kaempferi | reverse complement strand
GAATCTTTGATTCTGAAGGTGCTCCTAATCAAAGAAAAAGTAATTAATGATTCTAGAAGCTGATAGGGACTTGATCATCAAACTTGGCTTTTTGAATGAAGGATTGATAAGTTTCGTAAATTCTCATTAAAATTATTTAAAATATTTAAAACGAGTTTATGTGACTTAAGGGTTTTTGTGTCAAAGAAATATCATAAAACACATTGTTTAGGGTATTATTAGTCTCAAGACTAAAAGAATTTGGGAAATTAATATCATAAGGAATATCCTATCATAAACTTTGTCAATATCATAGTTAATTAATAAACGAGGTTTGTATAGGAAACATTTCACACATGATAAATACCCTATATAATGATATATACTATAGTGTGTTAATACCATGTATAAAGGTTTCGATTTAGTGTTGTATATATATAGTTTGTACATATACATAAAATAAACACCAAGCTGGCCATTTGATTAATACCTACTCAACCTTAAAACGCAATCTATTCTTCTTCATATCACGACGTAACATCATAGAACTATGATGACCGTTTGATGAACTGGCCATGCGCTAAATCAACGGTTAAATCGATAAACCTTTGGATCGGTGAGCTGGTATGGAAACGTGGCCTTCACCACTTGACAGACTCGACAATTGTATGCATTTGGTAAAACCATGTTGACAGTGTTAATTGCTAACACTCATTACGAACTACGCCATCGTACCTATTAATTATGAGCCACTGTCAATAATCAATGATCGTAATAATGGTTCTATCAGTCGTCATATCGACGGTTCGCTAAGTTAAGTAGTGATCACTACTGGGCATGGCCAAACGCAGATAAGTTGGCATAAGCCATGGTGTAGCATGAAAGTTGTAATACTTATCACTATCCCGCTAAAATGGTAGGTTCAGAGATTTGATTTGTCATCAGATTTGAAGCATGTGAAGATTTTCTAGCATGTCGTGTGTGTGGATACCTATTCCCTCTATTTTCACTTTCCCTTTCATTCCACGACTAAGCCCAGAAAATCCTGAAGAAACCATGTCTCCTCTGAACCGTTTTGAAATCTCAGGGTATGAAATTATTGAAGCCAATCAGGAGGTTGCCCAGAAATTCGAGAAAATGGGATGGACGCATTTCTTTCAAAGCTTTGATGGGCATCATGTGGAGATTACCAGAATGTTTGCAATGAGTTTTAAAAATGACAGGGTGCGAATTGGGGGTTTCGAGTTTGTTATCAATGAAGACAAAATTGCTGAAGCCACGAAACTTCCCCAGGTGGGAGAACGCTGGTTTAAAGGCCTTATGGTTGATAAGAAGAAGTGTTTGGCTTTGTTTACGCCTTTACCAGATAAAACGAAATTGAGAGTAGGCGTGCCTGTAAAATTTCTCAAGCCCGAGTGGAGAGCTTACTATGAAATCTTGGTAAGGTACGTAACCTGTTGTGGACGTTTTTCCCATTTGCATTTGTATCATTTACGGTTGTTGTTAGTAGTAAAGGGTTATAAAATTAATTTGCCCTTCTATCTGTGGCAAAGCCTGAAGAAAATGTCACAGTCTGTAAGGAATTTCAATAACCCTGATAATAGTCTGTGTCACCATGGATTGATTAAAATTTTACTGCAATTTCAATTATCCGCAAAAGGTCGGTCTTGGGATGAATTTCTAGTCGATTGTAAATTGGGGCCAACGCAGTATTGGCCTAATCCATCTCCTCGAGCTCGTAGGAAATGAAAAATCATAGATCCTGAGGATGATAGCTCAGAGGATAATGAACCAGAGGCCGTAAGCACGTCCATAGACGATGAGGTAGATAAAGATGCTGATAGGGTTTCAGTTCCTTGCAATTCTAGGGAAACTTTAAATGAACCAGAACCCGTTAAGAATGATGGTAACCCTGTAAAATTAAAAGAGGGATCAGCCGAAGATGAAATTAATAAACCTGCTGAATGTGATAAAATTTCTATGCGTAAGTTGAATCATTTAGCTCAGGTTTGTTGTGACAAGGAAGGGTCGAGGGTTGGAAACCTATCGTTTTCACGTAGAATCACCAGAAGCATGCATAGTCTTCATTCTACTCCAAGGTATAGGTCTGATCCACAGACTTCCAAATCTACTGCTGCCGAACCTGCAGTTGTAGATATTGAGGATGATATTCCGATACCTGTCCCTAATGCAATGGATGTAGGGAATTGCACCACTGTCCAGGGGAATGATGTGCCATCAGGTGAGGTCGAGGGCAATCAACCAGAAATAAATGTTGACACTGTAGAACTTGAATCATTGCACAATCAGCATTGTGACAGTCCTCGTTCTCCTCATGTAGCTAGCGAAGACGAAACCCTACAACAGGTATTAGGAAACATCTATCAGGATTAAAAAGCAGAGTCTAAAGAAAAGCGCAAACAGTATACGGTCTTGTTGGAAGAAGAAAATAAAACGTTCAAGAAAGAATTGCTAGAATGGATTGACAGGTGGAAAAGGGCCAACGTGAAAAAGAATCAATTCAAGAAATCCAAGAAATCGATTTTAAAAACAAATCAGCTGCTATTGGAACGAATTGAAAAACAAAATGTTAAAATTATCAGGTTGAAGGCTAAATTGGCCGAAGCTAGAAGAGTAGTCGCTCTTCATAATGAAGCCTAATAGTTCTTTTTCTTGTTGACAGGTAACGATTATTTTGATTTAGCATGTCTGTAAAATCGGAGATTTTACAGGCATGCATTTATAATTTTGTTTTAATATTTCGGTTAACTGTGTTAAATCGATTTTGATATAATGTATTTATTGAATTTAATGCAGGAGGGTTTTATCACCGCTTTCTTCCAGGAATGTAGGACATGGTGGATGAGTTGGCATGAAAGTATAGCTGATCTGTTACAAGTTGGAGTATTCTGAATGGCCAAGAATGTTCTGAGATGTCTCGACTCAGGCTAGTCGATTCTATTTTTAGTATTTGGTGTAATTAGATGCTTTTATGGTTAAGTAATTTCCTATAATGTTGCATGCAACATTTATAGTAAAAACCGACTCTCATTAGTATATGAATGAAGATTTTTGATGAACTCGAGGGGGATGGAGTGTAGAAGAAAACTTCTTGAAATATATTCTATTGCTAGTATTATTTCAAACTTGAAGCTGAAGCTTTGTTGTGGATGATACTGGATATCTACGAATGATGCTGTGAATGGTATTCATTTTTGGGTTTTTATATATACATATATTTTGGTTTGTCATCTTCTGTTTATATGCAAACTCTGTATGCTGTGTCATACTGATGTTTAAACAATTTCTCACTTTGTCGTCTCAAGATTAGTTATTGAATGCATATGTCATTGTGGTTTGTTCATTAGTGTGTTCACTATAAACATTAGCTTGAATGATATAACTTCTTGTTTATTTCAAATTTCATTTGTATGTTAACGGTGAATTTTAAATAAACATTATCTCAAATTTGAATGACTGTCTTGAACAATAATTATTAATCAGTTCTGGAAGTGAAATTTGACTGTGTGTTTTAGGTTGAAACTCATCTCCATTTCTATATAGCAGAGTAATTGTTGTTATAATTTAAACATGTTTGGTTTATATCATACTTCAATTTTCTGTTATAAGATTAATGATTAATCTTAGTTTCAAATCTGCTCTCAGCTGAGATAGGGTTAAATAGGATAGATAGATTAGTTTTAAAGTTTATTTTATTTTTTGGCATTGTTAAATCATTCTGCATACTGTAATTAAGCTTTCATACTTAGAAAATTTCACAAAAAATTGAAGTCTTTCTTTCCGAAAGCAGCTTTAGGACATTTGTAAATATATAGATAGGATAAACATTAGAATAGGTTAGATTTTGCTAGTTTTGAGGTTTCCTTAAGAGACAAACTAGCTGGTAGCAGGACCATAACCTGCGAGGTCTTGTTAATTTAAACACACCGGATGCTGCTTTAAGTTGATTGTGTGGATAAAACCTCTTTATTGGCTCTGATTCATAAAATCAGGCCAACAAATGGCGCTAGAAGGAGGGCGTGAATTAAGTAATGGCAGGTGAAACTAATGAAACATTTCCAACCAGCCAACAATCTTCGGAAATTAGTAGATCACCTCTTAGTGAAACTGTAAGGAATATCCTTGAACGTGATCCTATTACTTCTCCATTTACTCCCGCACAAAGTGCTCAAACTCTAGAAGAATCCAGACATATCCTTACTAGAGCTTACGCTAATCAGTTAGGTATTACTCCAATAGATTATGGTCTTCCTAGACAACAGCGACATAACCCACTATTGACCATAGTTGCAGAAGATTTGGAAATAACTGATAATACTCCTCAATACCAAGCTGAAAGTTATCAAAGACAGATTACACAAACCAATACCACAAGGAGGTTAATTTCGGGAAGTGGTTCTGATCAGCCACCTTCTCCTCCTGAGTCACCACCCAACAGTCCAAGATCTTCTCATTCTGAGAGTTCTTCTAGTTCTCAAGGAAGTCCAATGGCAGGAAATGCAGGAGGAGGAGGTAATCCTCCACCCCCTCCACCTAATCCACAGCTCCCTTGGTTAAGGGAAGCTGCTGTAGCAATTCCTGGGATACAACACCCATTACCAAAACATTCGGATAAAATTCTTCCTAAGTTTAACCCAGATGACAAAGAACCTGCAGAGGTACATATTGATAAATTCATGTTAGCTGTTCAAACCTTAAATGTTCAGCATGAAGATGTTGTTTGTCGATTGTTTCCTCTCACCTTTGAGGGAAGAGCCTCTACCTGGTACTTTTCATTAGTACAAGGATCTATTACAAATTGGGAGGAATTTAATAAAGTTTTTTTAGATAAATTCGGGGAAGATAAAACACTTGCTCTTTTAGCCCTAGAATTATCTAGAATTAAAATGGAACCCAAAGAAAGGATTAAAGACTTTAATCAAAGGTTTCTAACATTAAAAAATAAAATTCCAATTGCTTCTCAACCACCGGAAGATATAATCATCGAAAATTATACATCAGCCCTACCTAGGAATTCTGGAATGTTTGTTAAGAGAGCTGGAAAAACAACACTGATAGAAACATTTGATGAGGCAATTAAAGTAGAAAAAGATTTCATGTCTTATGAACCAGAAAGGAGTGGTAAAACAGATGCTTTTCCTCGAAAGAAAGTAGAGAGATCTAGTTCAGATAAAGATAAATCTTTCGATGTGGAACAGCTACAGAATGCTATTCGAACGTTAACTAATGAAGTTATTGGGTTAAAAAAGACTAGTTCTGAAGCTTCCCCTTCTAGGGATTACTTCAGAAACCAATTTAGACAAAACCCAAACGTAATCAATAAGAACACACCCCCAGATGTAGCTGTTAATGAAGAAATCTTTAATACAATTCGAGCTGTCCTCTCTTTATCTGAAACAACTAGTCAAGAGATAAATCAGAATAAAGAAGATGAAGAATCTGAAAATGAAGATGAATCAGAAGAACCTCAACAAATCAATGGGCACTTCTGGGATAATTTTGTGAAAAAACATGAGAACAGAAGTCCACCCCCAGGACAACACGCATATAATACACGTAGTAAAGCAATTGCAAATACTCCTGGTGCTTCAAGCTCTACTTCAAACACTGATAATAATAACTCACAACCAAACAAACAAATTCAGCCCGGTAAGCAAACTCAGTCAAATAAGGGTACCCAAACCAGTCAAAACGCTCCGAAGTTGGATTTACAATATGACATAATTGAATATTTGAAGAAGACACGTGCAAACATTAGTATGTACGATCTCCTTCAAATCTATCCAATGCCTGATACTCCTATCATTAATCCTGCAGTAAGCACGATCGTTCCTAATACAAAGCAAAATGTTGCTGCAAACAGTTCAGGTAATGATCCAACAGCAACTGATAAAGGGAAAATATCAGCTGATAAAGCTTCTTTGATAGGTAAGAACTCTAAGTCAACTACACCTCCATTCTTACTTACCTTTGAGATTTTTAATAGAAATGTCCACAATTGCATGGTAGATTCAGGAGCATCTTCTAATGTTATGCCTTTATCTGTGTGCAAGAAATTAAATGGCAAATTTGTCCCATCCAATGCACAAATAACTCAATTAGATAGAACAAATGTGAAGGTTGTCGGAGAGATGAAAGATGTCTTAGTTAGGATTGCTTGTAATCCTTCAGTTTATCAAATCATAGACATCGTAATCGCTGATATACCTGATGCATATGGACTGTTCTTAAGTAGGGATTGGTCTCAACAGCTAAATGGTTTCTTTGCCACTGATTGGTCAACCTTGTGGTTACCAAAAAATGGAAAAGCAAATCAGATAAAGATACAAAGAGAAAGGTACATGAAACATACTGTTACAGAACTACATGATCCCAGTGAACCTGTGTTATTTTCTGATTCCATTATGGGAAACTACATGTATGAGTTAGGTTTTGGAGATTTCAAAGCTGAAAACTCTCTCCTTTCAGTAAGCAGCCAGCAATCTGAGATTTGTAATGTAACAGTTATTTCTCCTAACTGTTCCCTTAAGGAGACCATTGGTGATGAAAATAATGTAAATATTGTAAATATCATAGAAAGCAAAGTAATTGCACATAATTCTATTTGGACTCTTTATTTCGATGGTGCAAAATCTAAGGAAGGAGAGGGCGCCGGTTGTCTGCTAATAGATCCTCAAGGTAATAAGACTTGTATAGCCTGTATACTAGAATTTAGTTGTACAAATAATATGGTTGAATATGAAGCTTTGATTCAAGGATTGAAAAAAGCAATCGATTTGGGCATCAAAGAGATTGTGGTCTTTGGCGATTCAGAAATCATCATTAGACAGGTGCGTAATTCCATTCATTGTTTATCTGAACATTTGCAAAGTTATCAAAAGGAGGTATGGAATCTTATTACATATTTTGATGCATTTAACATAAATTCTGTTCCTAGAAGTCAAAACCAAGAAGCAGACTTATTGGCAAATATAGCTTCCAAATTGATTCCTTCAGAAAATTTTTCGCCAGAATTCTTTTCTGTTGAATTAATTTTTAGACCTTCCATACCTGATAACATTTTTAATTGGCGTGTGTTTGATAATGATACACAGGTACTGCATTTTCTGACAAATGATGGAATCTTTAAAGATTCAGCGATAGATGAAATCACTCACGACGACAATTTAAGAGATTTTTCGGTAATTAATGATTTTTGTTCAGTTCAGAAAGCTTTCGAACAGGTAAAACCCGTTCCCAACTCAGTATTGAGATTAGAAAAGTTTTTTGATCTGCAGGATAAGTTTAAGTCAGTTCCTAATTGTAAAACAAATAGCTCTTGCATGAAATATGAAACTATCAATCTGGGAACTGAATCTAATCCCCAAACTATAAACCTAGGAATAGATTGTGATCCTGTAGAAAGAACAGCTTTCATAAAATTATTCAAAGAGTTTAAAGATATATTTGCGTGGACATATGATGACTTAAAAACATTTAATACTCAAGTCATGCAACATATAATTCCAATTAAACAAGAATCAAAACCTTTTCAGCAGAAATTAAGAAAATATCACCCATCATTAGAACCAACAATTAAAAAAGAATTGAATAAATTGCTAACTGCCAGGATCATTTTCCCTGTCAGACACACTCAGTGGGTAGCAAACTTAGTTCCAGTTAGGAAGAAAAATGGGGATATTCGATTATGTGTCAATTTTAGAAATTTAAATAAAGCTTCTGAAAAAGATAACTACCCAGTTCCACCCATGGAACAAATTCTTCAGAAAGTATCTGGGGCTGAGATACTGTCTCTCCTTGATGGCTTCTCAGGGTACAACCAAATATTAGTCTCCCCGGATGATCAATTAAAAACAACTTTTAGAACTCCATGGGGAACGTATGCATACCGTAAGATGCCCTTTGGGTTAATCAATGCGGGAGCAACATTTCAACGAGCAATGGATATTGCCTTTAGAGGCTTGATCAATCATTCAGACGTTGTCTATTTGGACGACGTTACTGTCTACTCTAAACATCGCCCTGATCATCTTAACCATTTGAGAAAAGTGTTTGGACGATGTAGAAAATTTGGAATATCTTTAAATCCTAAGAAAACAATATTTGCTGTTTCAGAAGGTATCTTGTTAGGATGTGTAGTATCAAAACATGGAATTATGATTGATCCGGAAAGAACACAAGCTATTTCAAAGATTACTTTCCCTTCCAGCAAGAAAGGAATGCAGTCATTCTTAGGGAAAATTAATTTTGTCAGGAGATTCATCCCTAGTTTTTCAGAGACTGTTCGTCCTTTGCAGAAAATGATTAAAAAGGATGCTGTGTTTAATTGGGGACAAACTGAAAAAGAATCTTTTCAGAAAATTTTAGAAGCTATTTCAGAAGCTCCTAGTCTTCTAAGTCCAGATTTTAACAAGGATTTTATATTATATACCTTCTCTTCTGATATTGCGTATGCAGCAGTGTTAACTCAATTAAACCAACAAAATAATGAGGTTCCAATTTCGTTCATGAGTTCAAATTTCAAAGGTGCTGAACTAAACTATCATGAAGTGGATAAACAAGCTTATGCTGTTTTTAAAGCGGTAAAACATTTTCGTCCTTACTTGTTAAAATCCAAAACGAAAGTAATTGTACCTTATTCTTCAGTAAGAAATTTGTTGGTACAGAAGGATTTAGGAGAAAAAAGGGCACCTTGGATGACAGCTCTCCAAGAGTATGACCTAGAAATCAAACCATCTACAATAGTTAAAGGGCAAGGATTGTGTAAACTAGCTGCTGAAGCTGCTCATTTGTCTGATGATAAAACCGAAATTGTCATTAATGAAGATTTACTTACTAGAGAAATTTATTTTTATCCACCACCTCAAGATTCCTGGTACACAGACATACGAGTACTTCTGGAAACAGGGACTGCCCCTGATTACTTAGATCCAAGGAAGAAAAGAGCACTAAGATTGAAATCTGCCCCATACTTATTAATAGATAATGTCCTCTTTCGAAGAAATTCAGATGGGGTATACCTTCGGTGTTTAGATAAAGATGAAACATAAACAATTCTGAAAGAATTGCATTCTGGACCAGCGGGAGGTCATTTCGGTGGAGAAACCACAGCCCATAAAATTCTTAGGGCTGGTTATTATTGGCCTACCTTGTTTCGAGATTCTTATACTTTCGTCAGAAGGTGTCAAGAGTGTCAACTTGCCGCAGGAAAAGTTAAAAAATCTGCTTTCCCTTTACAACCTGTTTCAGCTGAAAGACCTTTTCAGCAGCGGGGTATCGATATAATAGGTCCAATAAACTCTCCCTCATCAATGCGACACAAGTACATAATAACTGCAACTGATTATTTCACTCGTTGGGCTGAGGCTGCACCATTGAAGGTTGTGAATACTAATCAAGTTATATTATTTTTGGATTTCTTTATCATAACAAGATTTGGTGTTCCTGATTCTTTGGTTTTTGATAATGCATCATATTTTTCATCAATTGAATTGAGTCAGTTCGCTTTAGAAAAAGGAATAAGAATCAGGTATTCAGCTAATTACCACCCTCATGGGAATGGTCTAGCTGAGTCAACAAATAAAAATTTATTGAAAATTCTTAAAAGAACTGTTTCAGTTCACCATCGGAATTGGCATACAGAATTGGTTAATGCTCTCTGGGCAGACAGAGTAACTCCAAAAGTTGCAATAGGTAATTCACCATTTTTCTTAGTGTATGGGACTGAAGCTATTCTTCCGCCAAATTTATTTTTACCTTCATTACAGTTAGCTCAGTCTGTCCAAGAAGAAGAATGCCCAGCAATGGAGAAAATAATTAATGCATTATTAAAATTAGAAGAAGATAGAGAACAGTCAAAACAACACTTTAACAAACATCAACAGATTGTTAAGTCATGGTTTGACCAATCATTTAGTTCTGATCGCGAATTCCAGGTGGGAGACTTGGTCTTAAAATGGGATAAAGCTCATGAAGTTAAGGGTAGTCATACTAAGTTTCAAAAACTTTGGTTAGGCCCCTTTGTTATTTCTGAAAAAATAGGTCCAAGTACCTTTCGATTGCAAACACTTGAAGGACAGTCCGAGACATTCCCTGTGAATGGACTGATTCTTAAGAAATATTTCTGTTAATAATTGCTGTCTAAAATGTATATACTTATTCACTGTTTGTAAATAGTTCATATTTTTGTATATACACTAACAAACCATATATGATTCCAATTTTTGTCAATATCAGATATTTCAGGTTGTTAAAATTCATGTATATAACTAGTCCTCAAAACAGAAATATGTAATTAACAATTGTAATTAATATATATCAATAAGATCAGTTATTCATCAGTCTTAAAAATTTTGATTTAAACTGAAATCTTTTAAAGTTGTTCGGGTTGATCAAAATTTCTTGAGTTTGTAAAAAATCTTCGTTAGTTCTATTTATAAGTGTTTCCCGGATTTTTCTTTCATCTGGTTATTTTCTTAAATAAGGATAGTTTATTATATATCTTTCTCAAAGCTCGTGCTTTTGAAAAATCTTTATAGATTTTTATCATTGGTTTAGAAAACTTTTGTCATTTGAGGACTATCTAGCATCTGTTCCAGTTAATAAAAGCTAAAGTGAGAGACGGAAGGTCTCAGTAATGAGCCGGTCTGATCAGAATCATAAATATCTCTGGTATGACATTATTAGGAAACTAGTAATGGCTTTTGGTCTTAAAACCAAGAGATAAGGGGTCTCATCACGAGCTAGCTGATTCATTTTCTGGTGGTATTTATGACTGACATTACTATTCGGTTACCATGCTGGGTAATGATCTCTCATTTTAGTTAAAACAAAATCAATGAAAATCCCAATAAAACATAACTTTTGCTTGAAGAATAGGAGGTCTCAGTAATGAGCCGACCTAATCATGATCATCAGTGTTGCCTGGAATAACTTCATTTCTGATCACCAGGGTGATGGCTTTTGATTTTAAATTAAAAGACAGGAGATCTCATCACGAGTCGGCCTGCTTATTTCAGACAACTCTCGTGAATGATACTATCACGTTGGGACACCAAACCCAGATAGTAGTCTTCAGACAGAATTATTATTTTGAAAAAAAAGAACAGCAAAGCAAGAAACAAGAAAATTACTAAACCAAGGAACAGGTTCTAGATAGTTTTCAGAGGATAATGAACCAGAGGCCGTAAGCACGTCCATAGACGATGAGGTAGATAAAGATGCTGATAGGGTTTCAGTTCCTTGCAATTCTAGGGAAACTTTAAATGAACCAGAACCCGTTAAGAATGATGGTAACCCTGTAAAATTAAAAGAGGGATCAGCCGAAGATGAAATTAATAAACCTGCTGAATGTGATAAAATTTCTATGCATAAGTTGAATCATTTAGCTCAGGTTTGTTGTGACAAGGAAGGGTCAAGGGTTGGAAACCTATCGTTTTCACGCAGAATCACCAGAAGCATGCATAGTCTTCATTCTACTCCAAGGTATAGGTCTGATCCACAGACTTCCAAATCTACTGCTGCCGAACCTGCAGTTGTAGATATTGAGGATGATATTCCGATACCTGTCCCTAATGCAATGGATGTAGGGAATTCCACCACTGTCCAGGGGAATGATGTGCCATCAGGTGAGGTCGAGGGAAATCAACCAGAAATAAATGTTGACACTGTAGAACTTGAATCATTGCACAATCAGCATTGTGACAGTCCTCGTTCTCCTCATGTAGCTAGCGAAGACGAAACCCTACAACAGGTATTAGGAAACATCTATCAGGATAAAAAAGCAGAGTCTAAAGAAAAGCGCAAACTGTATACGGTCTTGTTGGAAGAAGAAAATAAAACGTTCAAGAAAGAATTTCTAGAATGGATTGACAGGTGGAAAAGGGCCAACGTGAAAAAGAATCAATTCAAGAAATCCAAGAAATCGATTTTAAAAACAAATCAGCTGCTATTGGAACGAATTGAAAAACAAAATGTTAAAATTATCAGGTTGAAGGCTAAATTGGCCGAAGCTAGAAGAGTAGTCGCTCTTCATAATGAAGCCTAATAGTTCTTTTTCTTGTTGACAGGTAACGATTATTTTGATTTAGCATGTCTGTAAAATCGAAGATTTTACAGGCATGCATTTATAATTTTGTTTTAATATTTCGGTTAACTGTGTTAAATCGATTTTGATATAATGTATTTATTGAATTTAATGCAGGAGGGTTTTATCACCGCTTTCTTCCAGGAATGCAGGACATGGTGGATGCGTTGGCATGAAAGTATAGCTGATCTGTTACAAGTTGGAGTATTCTGAATGGCCAAGAATGTTCTGAGATGTCTCGACTCAGGCTAGTCGATTCTATTTTTAGTATTTGGTGTAATTAGATGCTTTTATGGTTACGTAATTTCCTATAATGTTGCATGCAACATTTATAGCAAAAACCGACTCTCACTAGTATATGAATGAAGATTTTTGATGAACTCGAGGGGGATGGAGTGTAGAAGAAAACTTCTTG
>BSBM01000696.1:2760000-2895000 GCA_027924585.1 Larix kaempferi | reverse complement strand
CGCACTCCTTGGATACACTTCCAAACACATATATTTGCTTTGAATGACCTATGACAAATGGGAACAACATTGTTCAACAAGTTCAAAGTGACATGGAAATGGAAACAACATGTTTGGAAAATAATCTTCAAGTTGACATCAAACTAGAGACCCTATAAAAAAAGAGGCCCTCATAGGTTTATGAATGCATCATTAAGTTGATTTTTTGTTAGCTAGAACAATTTGTAAAGCATTGTTCTAGTGGGTTTTATAGCTATGTATCTAAGACAACCATGATAGCTCAACTACTAGGAAACAACTTTAAGATATTAAATCTTTGGAGGACTAATTTAGAATTGACAGTCTGTACTTTGTATTAACTTACTATAGAATAAGACATCTAATTTTTTATACAAACTATAACAAATATTACTTGAAAACAATAATAATTTATATTGAATTGAAATAATATTGGACCATACAAAGATTTTGAAATGGGTTTCCAACTACTACCATTTTCCATTTTCAAGTATTAATTAGGTGTTGAATATTCTTGAGTTGAAAATCGGAATTGTGACAATCCTCTAAGATAATGTTCCACCTCTTAAATGGTCCTCCATATGCAACAAAATCCTCCTGCGAAACAAAATTGAAACTATTTAAAATACAAACAGAAATAAACACTATATCTACCAAATATAATGATAAAGCAATATGTACTAAGTGGAGATCAAGTGCCCTCAAAAGAGTATAATACCTCAATTTCCCTAGCCATGTTGGAACCTCCCTTGAAGTTGTATATTTTAATTTCTCGAGGTATAAGATGACTAATCCTTTGAAAATTTCCTAGGATGACATAACTATCTTACAAGTTTCAATCGAAACTAACAACTATAAATCCTTGTTGAGTTGATGGAGAAGACAAGTACATTAAGAATCTCAAATCCCCGATAAGAGAATTAGGGTGATATATCAATATTCTATGCTAATATTTTTTTGAACTTGCATGATAGTTAAAGATGAAAAGAAAAATTGAGGAATATTTGTTAAGAGAACTTGATTGGTATAAATATGCAAGATAATAACCCCAAGAATGGAAAATTATTTTTTATTATTGAGGCCCTAACACCATTCATTATTAGTATCTTAGTTATGGTTAGGTCATCTTTAGTGGATTTGGATCATAACATTTAGAGAGAGTGACATATACATAAAAGTAAACCATAGGGTTTTCCCCAAATATTGCCTAGGCTCTTTTGCAGGGCATGATTCACCTATCACCTTGAGACTAAGAAAGGTTAAAGAATATTTGAGTCATTTTACCCCATAAATATATAACCCAAATAGATTTTGGCTATTGTGGGCTTGTAGTGAAAATCCTAAGTAATTATAGACCCAATAAAGGTTTTATTCCCCAAAATTGATACATATAGTAAGGAAATACCCCCAAAAATATTTTGAAGGGTCAAAGTGAACCAAATAAAAACCCTCCGCTATACCTTCATTACCCACTGCAACCGTGAACTAACATATTGCTCAGAGCTGGCATGAGACATGTTATCTCTGGCTTTGTTTAACTGAGTGCATCTAGATCAATTACTTCGTGGTTGTGCACCACACTGAGCCATATTATTGTTTCCAATTTTATTATTTCCGATTACATCCCTTCCCTGCCTAGTGGTAGTAGCTTTGTAGCAGATCCGTAGGGATTCCATTGCATTTACATGAGCAGGAGAGAAAGTGCACCGCAAGGCTTCCATTTCACAAGCATGAGCAGGAGAGCAAGGGTTTCGATTGGAAGTAGCAATGTCTTCGGTATGTGGCGAAATCCTCTGCTCATCGAGTTTTGATTCCTCAATTTTGTTTTCTAATTTTGTGGAAAGGAAGGTAGTTAGTTGTTTCTAGAGATTGTAATTCGAATTAGGCAAGAGACAGATTTCCTGGAGGTGTAATTGAGGGAGAAGAAGGATAGAGTTCCTGCTCTGGGGGAATTTATCAGATAGCGGAGCTTGACTGGTGGAAAATATAGCTCTGTATAACTTTAATAAACAGAAAACTTGGTGAATTTTTTTTTATTAAAATAATTTTCTGTGTGAGTAAACTGTCAGAGTTTGTTAAGATTCGATGAGGGTTTTACAGCTATGTGCAAACCTTGTTGAAAATCGTATGAGCATTCCTTTTGTGCGTTCTATATTTCCTTGTCGACAGGAAGAACACTGAGACCACCTGCAAACTGGGCCTAGCAAGTCTGGTAAGAACTTTTGTTTATTAAAGCTCTAGACTATTAATAATTGTCAATTTCTGAATAATTGTAGAAGAGTTTCAGTTGTATGGCATAGAGTTGATTGAGATCAGAGAGTTGGGATTTTATTATGAAAATGTTTTAATCTTGTCGAATAGATAGATCTCTTCCCTGTTTAGAGTCATGGCTAGAATAATTAAGATCGAAGCCACCCAATGTTTTTTATAGATCGACAGTCAAAATACAATTTTCACTCTACATTACATGGGATCCTTTCATTACATATTTTATATGGAGCAATTTGGTCAAGAGAACATACTATAGTTTAATGAAAGAACTTTGAGCAGACTTCTGATACAAGTATGCAAATTACTAATCAAAGCAAAGTAGTCTAGTAGAACCCAACTCAAAATATTCCATATGTGGCTCTATTTGCATTTGTCTTCATCCTCTCCTTGCATTCAAATACATACTTACCAATGCCGACCTTAATAGGTAGCATTATGTTCAATGGTTGGCATACAACTAATGATAAATAGACTATTCAACATTCAAATATGCCTTAACATTTTTGGATCTCAAGGCGTTAAGTTAACCATGAATTTACTAAATATACCACAAAATGTCTCATGTATCATGGAATAAAGAATCTATACTTTGGGAAAATTCCATGTATGGGCTTAAACACTCATAGTATGTGGTAAAACCATATAGTTTTGCAGTTTTCAGGTTGTTCTCTCTAAATGGTTAGTATGATGTTAACCTATGCCTTTAGGTCATTTCATTCTCTATTCGTATTGTTTAATTCCCATTCAATAACTCTTCAAATATTGCATATTTATACGACGTTTCTTGTAAGTACAAACTTGAATTGACATCAAACATTGATCTAGCTTCCTAGTTTACTTTCAAGGCCCTTAGGCTACTTGTACTTGTCTTATCTAACACCTCAATAGGGATAACTTTCCATTAGTTCAGCTTCAACCATGTAGGTTTTTTTTTCATCCTAAGGCATATCCAAAGGCTTAGTCCCCTCATACTGCTATGATCCTTAGCCATTAATATTGAATCACAAAAAACATATTAGAAATGATCAATACATGATTAAATAGAAAAACCCTTTAGGTAGGGTAACACAAGAAATAGTCTTTTTATGGAAGATAAATTCATGTTCACTCGCATTTCTGAGGAGGAACCCTCCCAATGGGATAGTTTCCAATACATGATCACATAATAAGGGTTGTATTCTAACCTCAGCTTCTCCAACCCACTCTTGGCGGGAGGTTTAATCTTGGATAGAGGAGATTCAACAACTACATTTGCGTTGTAAGCAACTACATTTCCATTGTAAGCAGTATATGTTTTAGAGGCATACTAATTACGGACAAACCAACACAATATTGATGATCATTATAGGTTGGTCTATTTTTTTTCTATCCTTGTATTTTTTTTGGTTGGAAATGCTTTTAGAAATACCAAGCTAGGGTCGTATCACATAAAACATATGTTTCGGGCTTAAGTGCCACGTCTGAGGGGTAGCTGTTAGTAAAATTGCTTAGAGCAGGCATATACTCTCATCCTTTGAAACTCTTGTCATTTGAGTGTGGCACACCTCAACAATAACAAAACCATGGTGAACAACTTGATACTCCATCGACTTCCCATTAAAACAATACTCTGGTGGTTTGTGCCATCCATTCTGGATCAAAGGTGCCTTCTGGTTGTAGCAAACCAAAAGGAACAAAACCCTGGTGGACAGTTGGATACTCCATTGACCTCCAGTAAATCAATGACCTATTGGCTTGTGTCATCCATTTTTGGATCTAATTTGTCATGACTTTTTCCTATTGCAATACCCTTGTTCAACTTGTATGATATTACAAGACTTGACTTGTTCAAGGACTATTTTTTTTATGATTGATTGTTTGAATCAGGGATATAATTGCTTTTTATGATGCGATGTTGTCTAGGTATTTGGATATAATCCTACTAAGTTAGTTTCATAATTAGGGATAAGGTTTTCTAAAGGACAAAAGGTTCATGGTAGTATTGATTGACTCTGAAATGATGTCTTAATTTGCAAGTGAGCAGAAATCTATATTTATGTTTGTGATCATGCTTATTTTATCAATAGGATTAGCCATATGTGTATATTGGCATAAATGCATAGCCAAACTCAGATAGGAATAATAAGCACCATATAATTACGAGTCCATAAAATTATTTAGATTCTGTACACTTTGAGTGTGCATATGCATGTGTATGGATAATGTGCTTTGTTAATTGCTAGCTTGTTACTTGATGGGAAATGACAATTATAAATCATTGTAGCATGGTTGGTATGATTTATAATGTTTGAAAATGAAATCAAATATAGAATGTTACATTAACAAATGAAAACAAGAAAGCCTCTTCCACTAGGCTAAATTCATGTAGTAATAATGATTGATCATGGAATATAGTTGTTTGTGGTTGAAACTATCCCAATAACCAACCATAAACATTGCTTACAAAATAAAATTAGAAAAAAAACAGAGATCTAGTTCTAAATTCTGTTTGATAGTCAAAATTACAGAAATTGGTATAGTTGCATATATATTTTTGACAACCTACCTAAGATTACAAGTTTAGTTGACGTACACCATGTGACATGTTACCACCTTAAAAAATCAAGTCCAAGTTGCATGTTTAGAGGCATTCTTTCAATAATAATTGCACTTGCATATATGAACTTTGGAGCATGTTATGAATCATTTCAAAGTGGTGATGAAGATCCATGTTTTCCTTCTATTTCACATCCTAAGGGGTATTCACGCATTTGGAGGAAATATTGCACATGTGGGATACATTCACCTGTAGTTGCACTTATCTACATATTTATTTGATTTGTTGCTTGTTTGACTTGATTTCTGATCTTCTGGCTTGGATCCACTTCCCTGACATTGATCAAACATGTGTGACCTCAGGTTAACCCCTGCATCATCCTGCATTTTCTTTTTAAACCCCTTCTAGGCCTTTGCTTGGATTCTTGAGTGATTTTGTAGAAGTTTAAGTGCATTCTAAAGTTAGGGTGTTGTTTTAGCCATTCCGTACACCCTCATGACCTTCTTTCACTTCTACATTCGATTTGCATATCCACTCTAATCTTTAGAAGCAATTGTTTTGAAGCTTAATTCGGTTTGTTTGATTGATTTCTCATTGGTTTGGTTTTGTGAGTTAAGGTGACAAGACACTTAGGTTATTTTCCTTCTAGATCTCATATTGCAAGAGTGATTTTTACTAAAAATTCAAGGCAGATCTGTTACATCCATTTTGAATCCTTCAAAGAAGTATTGGAAATTTTTATTACTTGGAAAATTTTCTTTGCATTTCAATTCATACAATTGGCTTATAAATTGTTTTCAAACCCTATCCTCTCCTTCGTTTAAAAATCACAAGTTTCATTGCAAATAGAATCCATATTTCCATTTACTTGTCATGCATTTTACTCATTAGAAGTAGAAGAAAGTTATTGTTGGATTCATTTACTTTGAAAGAGTAGTTCTAGTTTGGCATAAAAGGAAAAAGTACAAAAATGTGTAGTTTTTCTCTTTAAAAAGTTTATGCTTGTGTTTATTTTGCTTTTTGGATCGAAGAACTCTCTCCTTCTTGTAGCTAGTTTTTCATTGAAAATAAAAGTGCATTGATTCATTCACTTATGCATGGTTTGAGTCGAGTCATAAAACCATTGAGTTGCACTTCCTCTACCAGATTGAGTAAGACAACAAACCATTAAAATTTATCTTCCTAACTCAACACATTTTAACCTCACTTGAGGATACAAAATAATCTATTAGTTAGGTAGGACACCGGGTATAGGAATCCAAATAATTCCCCCTTGTCTCTTTACATTTGAAACATAGTTGTTGTCCTTTAGGGTACTAAAATTCTCTTGTATTTGTTGACATGATCATCGACTAGTTTGTTGAGAGGGCCCCCCATTCCACGGGATTAAGCAACAAGGACTGGTTCCGGACGGACTTTGTGGAATTTTGCACTCCACTTAGCACCTAAGGACACCTATCCATTGTCTTCCTTGAATTTTCCATATTGGTTGTACAAGGGCTCAAAGGCATAAGCTCCGGTTAACCTTCTCGAATGTGTCATGAACAAGGTAGCTTAGTGGATTTTCTTCTAGGGCTCTTTTACCCAAGATCCCTTTCGGTAGAGGGATATCCTTCCACTTTGGTCTCTCACTTCGTATTGTTCGACTTGGATTTCATCACCTTGCGGAGGATACGATCTGTTGAGGTATCCAGACCTTAGTTAGGAATATTTCTTTCTATCATACCTTTTAGATGGTATTTTATTTTATAGTGCTGCTTCTTGCCATTCTGGCCTTTTTGTTGTAGCTCGCTTGATGTGACATCGATCTCAGTATATTTTTAGAGCTTGCTTTTGGCCTGCGCGCATCTTCTTTTTCTGGCTCCCCTTTTGCACGCTCGATTACTTTAGGGTTTTTGAGTTCTTACATGGTCAGTTACCATTATGATGATGTGTGATGTTCTCTTCTCCTAGGTCTTCGATATGGTTGAGTTAGATGGTCTTCTCAAGGGATTGGCCACCCCTTGATGGATCCACTAATGCTTGACCTTAGGAGCAGTCTAGAGGACCACATGATCACATCATCCGTGTGGAATTTTCCTTTTATAGTGATGATGAAATTTCAGGTTATATGGAACACTCATACATTTGAGAGAGAGATGATTGGTTGTACCCCACCTTGGTTGATTGACTTTAGGTCCTTTAATTTTGTTGATAATTTTTTTGTGGTACCTTGCCTTTTACCTTTTGGGTCTTTTACTCATCGTGAGTTATCTTTTGATTTGTACCACCTTTTATGTTTTTGGTCTTATAGGTACTATGGTAGTTTTTCCACATTTGAGGTACACCCCCTTAGTACTAAGGGTTATGAGTCTTTATACCCACTCTTGTCTTTTTGACTTGTACCTTACTAGTTGGCCTTTGTACCCTCACCTATTTAATTGTGTAACATTGGTACCCACCTAAGACATTCTACTTTACTTTTTTTTTAATCTTTTTTTTTCAAATCTGTTTTTGAAGTTTGGTTCTTGAGATTTGATTGGTAATATTTTTGCTTACTATGTTTTCTGATCTGCTCTCCTTCTGCCTATTGGGGAGGTTGTGACACTCAGACTCAGCTGTGAGCCCTATTTTTTCTCTGCTGGTTGTTTTAGTAATGGCCGTGAGGTCTTAAGGGTTTGCTTTACCCTTCTGTGTACTCATATGTGGAGGCCATGAGTCTCTTTGGCCTCAGTCTGTTGGCTGTCAGCTCATCTATGAGGGCCAAAATTTTGTATGGGCAAATTGGACTGAGTTTTTAAGTTTTTTTTTTTTTTACTGACCTTTGTTTTATATGCTCATATTTTGTGTGTAGTTCTTGATCTGTGATTATATATATTTGTTGAGTTTTATTTGTGATGCCGAGACTTATTAAGGGATGATCTTTATTGTGATTGTACTGATCTTTTTGATTGTCATTGACTTTCTTTGATTGACTGTACCATAGCCCAGTCATCTCTCTCTCTTAGATTTGTACTAACCCTCTAATAGGGTCACTTGGTTCCTAGAGTTGACTGGACTCTAAGAGGCACAGTCATTTATGAAAGTAACTCTTCTGGGTATACTATAGGAAACGTCTACACCTAGGTAAGTATCTTCACGCATTTATTTTCTTGTAAATTAACATTTTTTATTATTACATGTTACTGAAGATTACTTTAACACAGTGACCATCCAGTAGTGTTAAAGGTGAGAAGTTGAATTTAATTTTAATTTTAATTTTTTGTATTAAGTAGTTAAGACTTGCCCTGTTAGACAAAATTGTTGGTGATCAGATATGTGTTTTTCTGTTAAGATTTTACTTGCATTAAGACTTTTGTTGTAATCATTCTTTGCGCTTTACTTTGTATATTTTGCAAGTCCTATTGCATCCTTTTAAAATGAAATAGTTTAACATGTGTGCCAATAGTTTTGCAGATTTGGTTGTCAAAATCAAGTCTTCTCTAGCGTCAAATAGTGACTTAAAACTTGCATCATAACTTCCTTTTCTAAGATACCTAATGCTCTGTTTCATATTGTGAAAGGCATAGTCCCCACACACTATCATACAAGATTTTAATTCTACTACTTTGTAATGGAAAGCACTCATACATTGTAGTTACAAGAGGTAGTTACAAGGAGCTATTGCATATAATATGTAGTTACAAGGAGCTATTGCATATATTTGACATTATTTGACCTTCTATCTCTTTGGCATGTCAAATAACAGATAGTTACAATGAGCTATTGCAATATATATTTGACATTATTTGTACCTTCCCCACAATGGTTTATTTACTTTTGGTCCTTACACCCTGTTGTTTATTGGTCTTGTGGTACCTTGTCCTTGGCGTGTGGTTGATACGGTCATTTCTCCCATCTTGAGTTGTTTGTACCACCCTTTAATGTTTTTGGTCCTTTGGGTACTATGGTTGTTTGTCCCCTAAATGACCATAGTACCCCACTTATGATTTATTTATTATTTATGACTCCTTTTTATTTTATTTGTTATTTATATTACTTTTAATTTTTATATTTTTTTTCATTTTTTTATTTTTATTTTTTGTATTAAGTTGTTAAGACTTATCCTGTCAGACAAAATTGTTGGTGATCATATATGTGTTTTTTTGTTAAGCTTTTACTTGCATTAAGACTTTTGTTGTAATCATTTTTTGCGCTTTACTTTGTATATTTTGCAAGTCCTATTGCATCATTTTAAAATGAAATCGTTTACCATTTGTGCCAATAGTTTTGCATATTTGGTTGTCAAAATCAAGTCTTCTCTAGTGTCAAATAGTGACTTAAAACTTGCATCATAACTTCCTTTTCTAAGATACCTAATGATTTGTTTCCTATTGTGAAAGGCATAGTCCCCACACACTATCATACAATATTTTAATTCTACTACTTTGTATTGGAAAGCATTCATACATTATAGTTACAAGAGGTAGTGTAATATCCTGATTTTGACCCCATTGCATTAAAATGTAAATGGTGTAATATTGTTATAAAATCGTGGTGAGGAACTCAGGGCCAAGGCCCCACCATCGATTTAGTGATGCATATGGTTTACATGCTATCCAGGCACAATGGAATTGTAAATATCATGTAAGTGTGCATTTTAATGAAATACCTACAACTAGCTATGCAATGCAACAAGAGAGGGGGGCATGATTTTACAAGGAATTGGGAGGAAAATATTCAAACCCTTGGAGCCAATCAAGACAAGCCAAGTGTTAATGAGATAACCCATAAGACCCTCAACTACCCATGTTGACTTTTGTGCCACTCTTTGATTTCTCCCAAGAGTTGGTTGATGTAGTTAATGCCTTGGGGAACTGGAGGTATGGCTGTCCAAATTTGGGTATGGGCAAGCCACCCTGCATGGAAAATCGTGCTTGTGCTTCTTAGGCAAGAGAAGAGCTAGGAATTTCTCCCCATGCCATTATCCATCAACCAAATTGGCTCTCTCACGAGTGGGGAGCTGGCTGGGCATTTTTCTCCATCGAAATTATGTGTTTTCCTTCATTCTCTACTGGGAGAAGGGTGTTTTTGTGTTGTATACTAGTAGGGAAGAAGGGGGAATCGAATTGGGGTTCCATAGAGACCGTTTTGGCCACTAAATGCTTATATAGTTGGGGGCAAAATCATTTTCCTCCCTGTGATTGTTTTTCCCCATCCCACAATCCATTTTTGGCTAGAAATGATTTGGGGAAAACCCATGGCCATCTTGTTTCTAAATCCCATTGTCAAAAACATGTATCCATGCCCAATGATGGATATTTGTTGTGTGTAAGTAGTGTATGTTGGGGTATGGGTTATGGGTATCCATTGCTTTGGCTTGAGCTTGAGTGCAAGCATCCAGAAATGAAGAGGGTTCAGATTTAGCCTGATAAACCCAGCTGTGGACTGGCTTGGCTTAGATGCAATGTTTATTTGGATGTTTATGAGCTTGAGAATCCCCTTTTCAGCTCAGGTGTGGCAGTTGTGTTCAAGGATTGATGAACACAATTGGCCTATGGTTGGGTGGAGCGTTGCAGTGGCATAGCTAGTTGTTTGGGGAAACTTTACATCAAGATAAGTATATTCTTTGTGTGTATTTACTTCTGAAATGTTTAATTTGATGAGTGTATTGATATGCTGTATGCATGAGAAATGGGTGTGGACAGTTTAATTCCGCTGTGCATGTTTGCTTTGAGTTGCATCTGCACACATTTTTTTTTATTTGTATGAATCTAATGAATCGAGCTGAGTTTATGAAAAACCCCATATTTCGGTATCATTTTTCCTTCCTTGTGTTGGATCCATGGGAGGGGACGTGACAGGTAGTTACAAGGATCTATTGCCTATAAGAGGTAGTTACAAGGAGCTATTGCATATATTTGACATTATTTGACCTTCTATCTCTTTGGCATGTCAAATAACATGTAGTTACAAGGAGCTATTGCATACAAGAGGTAGTTACAAGGAGCTATTGCAATATATATTTGACCTCATTTGTACCTTCCCCACAATGGTTGATTTACTTTTGGTCCTTACACCCTGTTGTTTATTGGTCTTGTGGTACCTTGTCCTTGGTGTGTGGTTGATATGGTTATTTCTCCCATCTTGAGTTGTTCATACCACCCTTTAATGTTTTTGTTCCTTTGGGTACTATGGTTGTTTGTCCCCTAAAAGACCCTAGTACCCCACTTATGATTTATGTTATTGTTTATGACTCCTTTTTATTTTATTTGTTATTTTATTATATTACTTTTAATTTTTAATTTTTTTATATTTTATTTCTAATTTTACTTGTATATTTTATTTTTTGTATTAAGTAGTTAAGACTTGTCCTGTCAGACAAAATTGTTGGTGATCAGATATGTGTTTTTCTGTTAAGCTTTTACTTGCACTAAGACTTTTTTTGTAATCATTCTCTGTGCTTTATTTAACTTCTGTTACGAATGTAACTGTCTTTATCTTTTCACTACTGTTGCAGACAACCTTTCTCTCTCTCTCTGGTTTGTACTCACCCTTTAGTAGGGTCAATGGGTTCCTAGTGTTGGTTGACCTATGAGAGGTACAATTGTCACTCAAAGTAATAATTATGAGTATTCGACAAGAAGGTTCCACATTGTTAGGATATTCCTATACTCCATCCTAGTCCTACCAGCATTATTCCTTTTTGCATTTTCAGTTATGCATGCATTCTGCATGCAGTCATGATTTTGCATGCATGCATGCAATTGCATGCATCTCAGTAATCAGTCCCAACACCTATCCCTCAGTTATCTAGCCCCGAAAGCTTCTCACTCATCAATTTTAGCCCTCCTAGTGCTTAGTGCAACCTGTATGCAGTTGCATGCATCTCATGTGCCCTCTCTCACCTACCATTCAGTTGTACTTCAGTTATCTTCAGTTCTTTCCTTAATTTAAGGCTAGAATGACTCTCAACTGACTGTATCACTCCGATAGACCTCCAGTGAGACTAGACTGTCCATTCTGACTCTAGTTAGCTCCTCATGCGCTCTCCACTGAGCCTCCTTCATTTAGTTAGTGCCTCCATGTGCCAGTTACACCTGCCACACTCAGTTAGACTCAGTTTGACATCTCTTTGATAGTTACTTGTGCATTGATGACTCCAATTGTTGCTTGGTTTTTCAACCAAGCATGTGCAAGGATGCACCTATTAATTTGTAATAGTAGTCTTCGAATAAATGCAAAAACAATTGTAAATCTAATTTAACATTAACATAAGCATGTGTAAATAAACAAGAACTAAATCAATAACAAGAGATCTATGGAAGAACAAGAGTAAAAAATGACATTTGTATTATAATACCTCAAATGGTGAGGATGTTTGGTGTTGAGCAGCTCCAAGGTTGAGGTGCTCCAAGCTCCAATGGTCTCTTCTCCAAGATGCTGAAATGGGGATCTTCAAACTCAAAATGGGAGGCAATGGCTCTTAACGGGAATTTGGCAACATAAAGATAGGATGAAATGTGGATGGAAAGTGAGGAGCCCCTATCACCTTTTTATAGTTTTTGGTGATGGGGAATACCATTATGGTTTTAAGGAAACCAATAGTATTGGCCAACATGGTTTAGGTTTATTTTTTCCTCTTTTTCGTCTTTTCAATATTTTGAATATTTTTATCCCTTTTAATATTTTTTTGGGAATTCTAGACCCTTTTTGAGGGTTTTTTGTGCTTTTTGAGGAAAAATATATATTTTGAGGGGAAAAAGGTGTATTATGGTCTTTTTGGTGACCTTTTGATGGCTTTAGAGGCTCAAATGGTGGAAAAGTGGACAAATGGGTCATGCGAATAAGAGAATGAGCTAGTGAGCACTTTTTGGGTGTTAACAGATTGCCCCTTGATGTGTGAGGGTAGGAGCTCATTGTATGGCCGATAGACATCATAGTTCTTTTGTGTTTTTTATGGGGTTTGGAGTAGAGAAGAGACCATATAGAGACTGGAACCACGTCCCTTTGGAAGCTACACAAAGCAAAAAATATTACATGGCCTCAAAATGAATGAGGGATAATCTCTGACTATGTACGAGGCGGGCATACCCATGCTCATATCAAGACATATACATAACAATTAGGCCCATGAAGGGGGGCCTGAAGAAATACATAAAAATATGCTGGTACATCATAATGGTCCAGAGGGGACACAATGCTGGGACATACTCATGGTCATACCATGACTGATCTGAGAAACTGATACACTGGAGAAAGGAAACAACCGTTCTGAATAAGGTATCAGAAGGGTTGATGAATTGCTGAAACTAAAGGTGTCCAACATCTGTAGGGATTCAATGACTGTGAGTCAACTTCTGAGGAGTATATGTGACTTTATACTCAAGGAAGTATAAACTGTGGTATATCTGAAAATTGTCGCCAAGTGCAACCCGAATATCCATAGGAAAATGAAACTGGTTGTTTCCTCAATTAGGCTCCCCAATGTGGTAGAATTAGGTGATATCCGGGGTCTTCAACAAAAAAATGAAAGGACCGATACCCTGTACGAGTCTCAACGATGCGATCAAGGTGTTGAAGTCGAGCATGTGAGAAACAATCATTTGGAGAGGCACTGAGGACTCGTTTCAAAATGATCCGTAGACACTCATCACTAATGGTGATGAGTCCAAGGCACAGGGACCTCTGGGCCTATCCTCTGGAATAGATTTGGTTGGCGTCGACAGAGGGAGACTAGCAACTATCAAGGCGATGATGTTTCCTTGATAGGAGCGCAAGGTGTACAACTGAAGTGCGGTAGTACTGATGGTAGGACTGACATACTATGGGCATGTGGAAAAAAATAGGGTCATAGAGTGGGTGGACTCAAACTTCCTTTGTTCAGAGCATGATGACATGGTTGACCTAGCAGCATAGGGAACTGACTTTTAGGTGTGAGGACCATAGCTTTAAGGGATCAGGGATATGTATTGCAGACTAGAGTGACTCTGGGGGGACAAGCTGATGGATGCTATTGGGGGACTCTCAGGGTGACATACTGTAGAATACTCTGAACAAAGGTGACCAGAATGGGGAAGCTACTATATGAGTAGACATGATCTGTTGTGGCGCCGAAAAGCACCATTGGGTCCTTCTTCATGATTTTAATGAGCTTCGAGAAGGGATAAAAGTGTGCTCTAAAATGGTACTGTCCTATGGATTTATGTGAGCCTAGGACTGTTCATGCTCGTGGTTGCTATTAGTTTTAGAGAGTCTAGAAGCAGTAAGTAGACTCCAATGGTGTTCTTTTTCATGTGTTAGTCTCCAAGGCTCGAAAAAGCATAAAATGATGCAAATGGAGAACTCTTCTAGCCGATGTGACTAGATTATTCCTTTTTCGTAATTAGTCTACAAGGTCCGGAAAAGAGTTGAACTTATACCAGGTAGACGCCCTTTCAGATACTTTTAGCAAGCAAGAAAGGAGCAAGATTGCTCAGTGATCTTTTCGTTGTTTTAGGAGTCAGAAAAGAGCTTAACGGAAACTCCCTAAGTGCCTTTTTCGTAAAAGAGTTGCTCGGCCCAAAAAAGGGATAAAATTATACCGAACAAGAAGGTATTGGAGAGAGTGAGAAATGATCTCAAGCATCGTCATGAGCATGGAAAACTAAATCCGGCAACATAAAGATCGTCAAAAATGGGTAACGACTGATGTGACACGTAGACCGAGGCGATGAGGGGCATTTTGGAGAAAATGCTCAAAAACTATGGGGGTGAGAGTGAGAAATGATCTCAAGCATCATCACGAGTGCGGAAAACTAAATTCGGTGATATAAAACTCATAAAAAATGGACCACAACCAATGTGGCACGCAGACCAAGGCGATGAGGGGCATTTTGTGTTCAGGTACACAGGGTACTACCAAAGGACCGAACACCAAGAGCAACCACTTCACACAAACAGATCACAGATCAACACACTGATGTTTTGACGTGGTTTAAACCCTCTTGAGGGAAACACTCCACGGCCCCGGCCAAATAGCTTCTACGGGACAATTTATTATGCAAAGAAAGAAAGTTACAAATAAGCTTCTCATAATCGATCAACTAAACAATGACCCTCCATGCTCTTTAAATAAAGATCATGGACCAATCGGGTGTTAAGCCACGGATCAAGGTTAGGTTTGATCTAAGAGAAGTTGAGCCGTCGGATCACTCTATGTCTTAAACATATCGTGACCGTCGGATTAAGTATTTACAAATGTATACTAATGCATACTAAAGAAACACACTATCCCTAACGGATATATTACACAAGTTGATCTTAACTAACTCCTAAGTGTATAAATATCCTAACATCCCCCCTTAAGAACAACTTGGGATAGGATTGAAGGATTTACAAAAGTGACACTATTAGGAGAAGGAAGGAGGCATTAGAGCCTATCCCCCCTTAATGACAAGTTCCTGAACTCCTAGCATAGATCGAAGTTTAGAAAACTTCGCTTCTGTAAGAGACTTGGTGAAGATGTCTGCAACTTGATCATCTGTAGGGCAAAAGAGCACTTCAAGAACCCGATCATTAACAAGATTTATGATGAAGTGCATATGTAGCTCAATGTGTTTGCTGTGTTGATGTAGAACTGGATCTTTGGAAAGCTTGATGGCACTTTGATTGTCGCACCAAAGTGGAGTAGGCTGCTGCTACTCGAATCCAAACTCTGAAAGGATCTGTCGAAGCCATAAAGCTTCCTGACTGGCATTAACTGCTGCTCGATATTCTTCCTCTGCTGAAGAAAGAGAAAGAGCTTGTTGTTTCTTACAAGCCCAAGTAATAGGTCCAGATCCCAGACTGAAAACATAACCTGCAGTAGAATTTCGATCATCAGGATCGCCGGCCCAATCTGAATCAGTGAAACCAACCAACAAAGGTTTCCCCCCTGTACTGTAATGAATCTCAAACTGAACTGTACCTCGAATATATCGAAGTATTCTTTTAGCTGCTTTCCAGTGACTTTCATGAGGTGTCTGCATATAATGGGCAACTCGACCAACGGCAAAGGAAAGGTCAGGACGGGAATGAGTCAAGTATAAGAGACTACCAACAAGCTGACGATACAAGGTGGCATCGACTTCAGGTGAAGTACAAGTGGTAGAAAGTTTGACTCCAAACTGGAAGGGAGAAGGGGCTGGTGTACAATCTTCCATGTGAAAGCGACGAAGAAGGTCACAAGCATACTTAGATTGAGAAAGAAAGATTCCTTCTTTGGTTTGCAGGACTTGGAGACCAAGAAAATAATGCAAATGTCCTAAGTCTGACATTTCAAAATTTTGTTTAAGACTGGATTTCACATGGGTTATAAGCTTAAGGTCACTACCAGTAAGAATAAGGTCATCAACATATAGAACAAGTATGATGAGATGGTTTCCTACTTTCTTGGTATAGACATTGGGGTCAGAATGGCATCTAGAAAAACTAGTGTCAAGGAGAAGGTTATCCATTTTGGCATACCAAGCTCTAGGAGCTTGCTTAAGGCCATATAAGGATTTCTTAAGGCGACAGACAAGGCTCGAGTTATTCTGAACATAGCCAGGAGGTTGTTCCATGTAAATTTCCTCCTGTAAATCACCATGTAAGAAGGCAGACTTGACATCCATTTGATGGACTTCCCATTTGTGTAAGGCTGCAAGGGAAAGAACAAGGCGGATGGAGTTCATTTTTGCAACGGGAGCAAAGGTTTCATTGTAGTCAATCCCTTCAACTTGGGAAAAACCTTTGGCAACTAACCTTGCCTTAAGTCTTTCAACACTTCCATCTGATGCATACTTAGTTCTGTAGACCCATTTACATCTGACAAGTTTTCTTCCTTTTGGAAGAGGTACAAGATCCCAAGTATTGTTCGCCATTAAGGAACGATATTCTTCATCCATGGCTGCATCCCAATCTGGATTCCCTGAAGCTTCTGCAAAAGTTTCTGGATCATGATTCTTGGAAACTTGAGCCAAAAGAGAAAAGGCTCGCTGAAACTGAGAACGTGTTCGACGTTGATCTCTAGGATCACCGGCAAGATCACCAGCTGCTTCACATGTTGAACAGACCCATCGAGGAAGCACTTGTGCTGGTGCAACTGGAGGAACATGAGCAGGCGGAGGTGGATTTTCATCCTCACTGTCATCATCAGAAACTGGAGTTGGAAACCAGTCAAGGAATTTGGAAGAAGAAGAAGAAGGCACAAACACTGAATCAGGCTCGCAGGCCAAAGATGGCACAATCGCCGAGTTAGGCTCGCAGGCCAAGAGATTTTCATCAAATTTAACATCTCTTCTAATGATTATAGCATGAGAATATGGTTGAAGAAGTCTGTAACCTTTTACATCTTCAGAATATCCAACAAATATGCACTTTTCACTTTTGGGTTGCAATGCTTTCCGTTTTTCATCCGGAATGTGAACCCATGCTTCACTACCAAACACACGAAAGTGACTTACATCAGGTTTAATTTTACTCCATGCTTCTTCTGGTGTTATACCTTGTAATTCTTTTGTGGGGGTGCGATTTACTATGTAATTTGCACAATTTATGGCTTCAGCCCAAAATTGAAGACTTAGTATCTTAGATTGGATCATACAATTAGCCATTTCTTTTAAAGTGCGGTTCTTCCGCTCAGCTACACCATTTTGTTGTGGTGTATATGGAACAGTGTGCTGTTGTTGGATGCCTTGTTCAGTGCAGAAAGTAGTGAACTGTTTGTTAACATATTCTCCTCCATTGTCAGATCTTAACTTAATAATTTGATGACCAGATTGTTTTTCAACAAGGGCCTTGTAGGCCAAGAACATGTTAAATACTTCGATCTTAAGTTTTAGGAAATAAACCCAAGTGCGTCTGGTGTAATCATCAATGAAAGTTAAGAAATATTTGAAACCAGAAAAGGAAGCAGATGGAAGAGGACCACACAAGTCACTATGCACAAGCTCCAAGGGAATCGAGGCGTGCCAAGAGGCACGTTTGTCAAAACTGTCCCGATGATGTTTTCCGAGTACACAACCGGAACAAACACCATCTCTGCAAGATACCATCGGAAGACCTGTCACCATATTTTCTTTACATAATTGTTGCAATGAGCGATAATTTAAGTGACCAAATCGCTCATGCCAAAGTTTGCTCAAGTTATCACTATGAGCAACAAAAACTGAAGGGAAAGGTGATGACCCAAAGTTGTTAAACTTGTACAACCTGGTCATATCATCAACAATTCCGGTAGCTAAGACCTGTTGAGAATCTTTAAAATTCTTGATTACAACTTGGTGAGGTGTAAAGGTCACAGTTTTACCTTCACCAGAATGAGTGATCTGATAGACTGATAACAAATTGCAGAAAATTCTTGGAACACATAGTACATCACTAAAATGACCATTATCTACTGGAACTGTTCTAGCTCCTACAACACTTAGAGATCTATCATCACCAACAAATATTTGTTTGGTGTTACATTCATGCATAGTAGAAAAGATGGCTTGATCCTTAGCCATATGATAAGATGCTCCAGAATCAATGAGTCATTCATTTGAAGTAGAAGAAGAAGATGCATTATAAGAATAACCATAAGCACAAAGTGCATGTCCATGAGAGGCAGATTCTGAAGGCGAATCTAGGCTGATGTGGTGCTTCTTCATTGCTGCTTCCAAGGCTGCCATTTTCTTGAAACACTTAGATTCATCATGATTATCTTTCCTGCAATAGTTGCAATGACGCTTAGTCTTCTTGCCTTTTGGCTTGGATCCTTTGTCATTTTTTAAAGAAGGAGCTGACTGAGAGGGTTTTGGACCCTTGTTTGACTTATTATTGCGAAAATTTTGTTTATTGGGAGTCTTGGACTTTTCTTTCTGTTGGGACAATAAGGCTTTCCCAGATGTATCTGCATTGTTGATTATTCCAAGATGAATGATTTTATCTTGTTCTCTAATCAAGGAATCACAAAAGGATTCAAGACTAGGCTCTTGATAGCTAGCTGCATTCAAGGATGCTTTCATGGAGTAAAATGTAGATACAAAAACAGAATATACAGGTCCAAGTTTGGAAAGAATATGATAAATGCATTGTTTGTCTTCCCTCTCAATCTTACATTCTGCACATAAGAGTTTAAGAGTTTTGTACTTAGATAAATAATATTGAATGCATGAAAAGTCACTTGGATTTAAATAAATCAACTCATTTTCGAGTTGGTGACCTCGAATTTCATTGTGTTTACTAAACACAGATTCCAACTTGTCCCAAGCAGCATTAGGTTCATCAATTCCATATATGTGGAATCGCAAATCAGTAGAGATTGACATCCCAATCAATCCACGAGCTTCATCACATCTATTTGCCCATTTTATTTTCTTATCATCATCAGTGGGTTCCTTTTCTTTCCCTGTTGTAATTCTGAAAAGTCCCCTACTTCGTAGAACATCCTCCATACGAAATTTCCATGAGAAATAGTTGGAACTGTTAAGTAGAATATCACAAAGGGAGGCCATATTTGTAAATTAATGGCTGTAAAAGTAGAAACCAATAATCTGGATGTGAAGAGCTCGAAAAAATAAGCGGTTTCAAAAAAAGCGACACTGAAAACGGACTCTGTATGATGAAGTTATGCTTGAACAAAGAAACTGTTGAAGATGTCCCCAATAGTGACGTGGCAGCTAGAGAATGTCCAGCAAAAAAGGAACCCCCCTCTTCCCAAGATGAAACTTTTGACAATCACTTTACAAGAAAGTTGCTTTAAGTGAACCACTTTTGTAAAATAAGTGATTTCACTTTTACAATGATATTACTTTTAAATAGTGCAACAATAAAAAAATCTTAAGTGACTCACTTGTATTTTTATTTTTTATTATTTAAGTGAGATGCACTTTTACAATAAAGTAACTTGAAATTAGAAATTGCATACACTTTTTCTTTTAAAAGTAACTTCCTAAAACTTGAACTCAAGACCTATTAAGGAATAAAGCAACTTTGAACCAAGTGAGCTAGATTAAAAGGTATGTAAAATATGGGAATGAGGAAGGGTTTTTTTTTTTTTTTTTATACTCTTCTTCCTCGGTTTGCGTGCTTGCCCTTTTTCCTGCAAAACAAACCACAAATCGAAACAAAAAAAACTTTTCCACACTTGTGGAGTTAGATCTTGTTAGCTTTCCCGGAAAGTCTACGTTTTCTCTCTGTTTCTGATTTGCTAAGATCGCGCAAGGTGCACGGCAAAGAGCATACGCAGCCGAGAAAAACCCTTTCCCTTTCTGTTTCTGATTTGCCGAGATTGCTCAAGGTGCACGGCAAAGAGCATACGCAGACGGGAAAGAAACAATCCGAACCAAAAAAAAACTAACAGTAAAAAAGATGAAATATGAGATTTTTTCTTTCCAAAAAACAAAATAAAAAAATGCGTCACTGTAACATTATACCTTCAGATCTGATGAAATACGCGTTTCTGGAGCAACCGGGAACAGTTTTCGATCAAACGAAAACTATTTTCCAATGGAAACGACGCTCCGGACGCAATGGAACACCTCCCACAGCCCAGAAATTCAAAAAAATACCAGAACTAGAAACCCTTACGAGTTTCGGCAACTGCAGTTCAAGATCTAGATCATAACCGGAAGCGGCACTTCATAAAAGCTCTGATACCATGTTCGGGTACACAGAGTACTACCAAAGGACCAAACACCAAGAGCAACCACTTCACACAAACATATCACAGATCAACACACCGATGTTTTGACATGGTTTAAACCCTCTTGAGGGAAACACTCCACGGCCCCGGCCAAATAGCTTCTACGGGACAATTTATTATGCAAAGAAAGAAAGTTACAAATGAGCTTCTCATAATCGATCAACTAAATAATGACCCTCCATGCTCTTTAAATAGAGATCATGGACTAATCGGGTGTTAATCCACGGATCAAGGTTAGGTTTGATCTAAGAGAAGTTGAGCCGTCGGATCACTCTATGTCGGAAACATATCATGACCGTCGGATTAAGTATTTACAAATGTATACTAATGCATACTAAAGAAACACACTATCCCTAACGGATATATTACACAAGTTGATCTTAACTAACTCCTAAGTGTATAAATATCCTAACATTTTGGAGAAAATGCTCAAAAACTATGGGGGTGAGAGCAAGAAATGATCTCAAGCATCATCACGAGTGCGGAAAAATGAATCCGGTGATATAAAACGCGTCAAAAATGGACCACAGCCGATGTGGCATGCAAATCGAGGCGACAAGGGGCATGGAAAAAATGCCAAAAAATGTTGAGATATTGTAACTTCAAAGAATATTATATTTGTACTTTATTATTCCGGAGATGATTCATTCCTCCGTGAAGATCTTATTGTATATCCGGAGATGTTTATTCCTCCGTCGGAATGTGGTAACTCGGGTTATTAGACTTCCCTAGTGGGGGTCGGCCCTAAATGTGTTATGTGGGTCAAAGGGTTATTAGACCACCCTAGAGGGGTCGGCCCAGTCAGTTATAATGGGGTATTTAACCTAATGGTTAAATACGAGCCTACATGTACTTGTGTAATACATATCAGAGAAGTGTATAAATAGAGGAGGTGTGTTCCTCATTATACACAAACTCTCACTTGAGAAAGGCGCACTTGTGGAGGAGAGGTCTGCTATGGAGAAGAAGGAGCTTATGCTCAGGGTTTGCATCTTTGTATATTGCTGGTCATCTATATTGAGGAAGCTTTACTGGGTTTTCTACCCCATGAGGGTTTCCCAGGATAAATCTCTGTCTCTTGTGTTTATGCTATGCTTGTTGTTTCTTCAGTGATCCTGTATATGCTATTATTGTGAAATGGAATGTAATGATGCTATTTTCTGTCTTAGCATATTGAATTATAACATGGTATCAGAGCTAACCTGAAGGAAGACAAGGTATGGCACTAAAGACACTTGCTTTACTTACGACAATTTGAAGGTTAGGGTTTTACATAGCAAAAACCAGTCAGCGTAGCACTTTCGCTATAAATCCATTTTGGCGAAGTTTTCGGATCTGAAATTGTTACAGGACGAAGCTAAAATCGCCAGGTACCTTGTGTCCAACGGACAACCTCTAATTCGTTTTACTTTGTGATTTATGATCTGTACAATATAGGGTTTCTGCCTCTTCCAGATCTGAGTCAAAATCAGGTGACCTTGGGAAAAAGGTCATATCTTGGGCTAGGAAGCTCCAAATGCAATTTCGTAAAAAGTGACAGGTAGTACACAGTCGACACTATCTCAGAAAACTTTTTCAGAGGCTGAAGTTGAACCAGTGACACGTGGCACTCCGTACAATTGCGCTCTCCTGTATTATCCCATAAAAAGGTCACGTTGCGACACTTGGCATAACTCTCTCTCAGAAAATCCAATTGAGGTCAGACCTGTCAGAATGGAAATATAACAGGCCGAGCTATCTCAGAAAACTTTTTCAGAGGCCGAAGGTCAAACAGTGATACGTGGCACGCCGTACAAGTTCGCTCTCCTGTATTTTCCCAAAACAGGTCACGTTGCGACATTTGGCATAACTCTCTCTCAGAGAATCCAATTGAGGTCAGACCTGTCAGGATGGAAAGATAACAGGTCAGGCTATCTCAAGAAACTTTTTTAGACCCTGTGGATCAAAAATTTCAGAGTTACACCAGAAACAATCAGGTACATATTTCTGTCAAAACAGAATTATTTTTTGGTACCTTCATTCATGACTTCCGGAATTTAGGGCTTTGGAGAAAGTTGGAATTTTTGTAATCAGAGACCACGGCTGGATGCTACTAATCAAAATAGAAATTTAGAGACCAAGATCATAATTTTTGGTTGGGCAGAAGGCCGGGCTTGATTAGACCCTAGTTCGGGACTTTGATCAGAAAAGCGGAAAATTAGGGCTTCTGTAAAAATGGGAATTTTTGAAATCTGTGACCACGGCTGGAAGCTCCTCAGAAAAATAGAAGCTTAGAGATTTGGATCAAACTTTTTGATGGGGCAAAAGAGTGGGCTTCATCAAACCCCAGTTCAGGGTCACGTCTAGTGAATCCGAAAGTTTCAAAGGCAAAATTGAGGAGTAAAACTTTGCAGTCTTCAAATTCTGAATATATCAGTTTGATCAGCTCATCAAGGCGCATATCTCTATCCTTTCGGAAGTTTGAAATTCAAAGTTTGAATTTTTGGGGTTTCTCTGACAAACCCATATCCAGCTCCAGGTCTAGTTCTTGCAAATCAAGTGGATAGGGTTAATCCTAGAAGAAGATGGATTGGTCACCTACATAAGTGAAGGAGTTCATGTCTCAGAGGGAGATGAGGCTAAGGCTTTACATAAGGAGATTACAAGTGATCTCGATAGGTATGACTCATCGAGGTATGTTTTTTTGTTCATGATTAAGTTTATGGTATGTTTGTCTTCATGTTATTACAGTTAGTACAATCTTGATTTTAGATTTGTTGTATCACCTTAACAAAATTATGAATGCATTCATTGGTTAGGGTGTTGACACTTATGATTATACTAATGCATTATGGTGTTGTGTGAGGTTGAGGTTGTCTGCTAACAAGATACAGGTACATCACAAAAGACAAATCAGGCTCCATGACCATGAAAACAAGAAGACAAAGACTCATCCATAATCTTTGTTCTACTTACGAGGTATGTATGACTTTGTTATATTATGCTTAACCTATGAGACATGCAGGTTCTAGCTCAGGATCTCTAAATCATTGAAGAGATTGTTTAGGTATGTTGTACATAACCAAGTAGGTATACTAATCCAGGTATGTTTCCCATGAATCTTACCTTGTGTTAGGATCCCTTATAAGTATACTTGGAATGATTGGTTATGCTTATTCATAAAGTTAGTAATCAAGGGATTATGCATATTATATCTTTTATCAATGATATGCATGAGTAAAAGAAGACTTCCCTGAAATCTTGAATACTAATGTTTATTAACTATAATCATGACTATACTTTTTCAAGATTATTTAGTACTATAGTGTTTTGATAGCATTTAGAATATACTAATGAGTGTATGTTTGTGTATGAGATCATGAGGATGACTCTTGAGCATGTACAGTGGTACAGAATGAATAGAAGTTCAAAAGACATACAGAAGATCAAGCGGGAGGCAGCCACACAAACATAAAAGATAAGTATTTGAGTTGCTATTTGAAATAGTAATGATATTGCCTGCATACATATTTGTATTCCTAGAATATATATAATGCTGAGTGTAAACATTCATAGAGCATTGAACAGTATACAACTAATGTGCATATGTTTGGACAAACATTCCATTGTTGCTTGTCTAGAATGAAACCTCCTTGCTGACATGCTGAGAGTTGTGCACACTCTCGATAGTATGTTCTGGTAGAGATGGAAGGCATCTAGAGAGCCACTGTATGCATACAGGATATGGGAAAGTGTTGTGCCAAAGTATTGGTCAAAATAATTACATCACTATGTAAATAATATCTGTATGCATAATGGGTTATCTTTTGATGATTATGAAGTATTACTAATCATGTACTTAATTTTGATTTGTAGGAAAGGTCATGAAGAATGATGGACATCGTACAAGTGGTGGATGTTCAAACAAGAAGATTTACAAATCAAACAAAATATAGAAGGCTCATGGCTAGAAGATTCTCTTAGAAAGGGGAAGAGAATCACGACAAGATGTTTGCTCCAAGTATGGTGTAATTAAAGAAGAAGTATGAATCAGGTTCTGTATAGGTACCTAGGATCGATAATAATTTGATAAGCTTAATGTTCACCATGGGTGATGTGGATCTCAACCCTTTGCCACAAGGTTGAATATGATACACACATGACATGGATGCAAGAAGGAACTCACCACAGAGTTCGAATGATATTGAGTCTCATATCAGTAGACCCATCTAACGAGAGATGGCACAGATAGATATGCAGAAGATCATTCATTGCAGAAATGAAAAATGAAAGATCTCAATTTGATGCTTTACTTCCTAGGTCTGGAAGTATGGCAAGGCTCAGAAGGAATATTTCTCAACCAGGGAAAGTATGATGAGAAATATGACTTGAGGTGTTGGAATGGCCACTCTTATGGATTCCAACTTGAAGCTGTTAGGGGATAACTCATCAGAGTTAGTGGATATAACTCTGTTCAGTCAAATTATTGGGTCTTTGATATATCTAACATATACTAGGTTAAGATATATGCTTTGTTATGAACACCTTGAGTTAGTATCTAGTGGAAACTAGATGTGTTTACCTGATAGTTGCAAAGTATGTGATGAGGCACATAAAGGACACGATAGAATTTGATCTATGCTATCTTGAAGATCATGACTTCAGATGGCTATTCAGATTCTGTTTGGGCAGGAAGTGTATCAGACAACAAGAACACATCGAGAGGATGTTATTGTCTGGGATTAGCCATGATCTCGTGGTTTAGCTGGAAGCAGTCTAGTGTGGCTCTCAGCACAAGCGGAATATATGGCTGCTTGCTCTGCTAGTTGTGAAGAAGTTTGGCTTTAGGATTGTTTGACTTAGAGATAGAACCAACTGAGATCCTATGTGATAATTAGAGTTGTATCAAGATGACATAGAATATAGTGTTCCATGATAAGTCAAAGAACATAGGGAACTAACAAGATATGACACAGAAAGGAACTCTAAAAGTTTGAATTTGTAACAGGTTACCATTGTACTAACCAAGCCTCTACGTCAAGTGAAGAAGTTACCAACCAAACCTCTGTCTCGAGTGAAGTTTGAATACTTCCGAGACAAGCTTGGTGTAGTTCAAAAGGACCCTCCTCGAAAGGGGGAGTAGTATAGTCGCTACTGATGAGATTGTCTCATCAAACATCAAGGTCGTTGATGAGGTAACCTGTTATCTACACCCAGTTACTTAGAAATATTTATATTTAGGACTCTTATACTTAGAATACTTAGCTTTACTTATACATGCTTTTGATGATAGATGTATTGATATACATGTTGTGGTTATACATGTTTTGATGATGATGATACATGTTGTGGTTATACATGTTTTGATGATGATGATACATGTTGTGGTTATACATGTTTTGATGATGATGATACATGTTGTGGTTATACATGTTTTGATGATGAGGATACATGTTCTGTTCTTGATGAACATGTGAAGGGATTGGATCATTCCTGGACTTCAGTCCGAAAGAAGAGCCGTAGACGTATGTCTTCGATAATGAAGTTCTTGATGAACATGTGAAGGGATTGGATCATTCCTGGACTTCAGTCCGAAAGAAGAGCCGTAGACGTATGTCTTCGATAATGAAGTTCTTGATGAACATGTGAAGGGATTGGATCATTCCTGGACTTCAGTCCGAAAGAAGAGCTGTAGACGTATGTCTTCGATAATGAAGTTCTTGATGAACATGTGAAGGGATTGGATCATTCCTGGACTTCAGTCCGAAAGAAGAGCCGTAGACGTATGTCTTCGATAATGAAGTTCTTGATGAACATGTGAGGGGATTGGATCATTCCCGGACTTCAGTCCTAAAGAAGAGCCGTAGACATGAGGTCTCCGATAACTGAACGACAGGACTGAATCGTCCCTGGACCTCGGTTCAAAATGTACGTGACAAATCCTAGAATTACTCTAGGTTACATCCAGCATGAAACAGGGCTGGCTCTGTAGTTGTGATACATCCAGCATGAAACAGGGCTGGCTCTGTAGTTGTGATACATCCAGCATGAAACAGGGCTGGCTCTGTAGTTGTGATACATCCAGCATGAAACAGGGCTGGCTCTGTAGTTGTGATACATCCAGCATGAAACAGGGCTGGCTCTGTAGTTGTGATACATCCAGCATGAAACAGGGCTGGCTCTGTAGTTGTGATACATCCAGCATGAAACAGGGCTGGCTCTGTAGTTGTGATACATCCAGCATGAAACAGGGCTGGCTCTGTAGTTGTGATACATCCAGCATGAAACAGGGCTGGCTCTGTAGTTGTGATACATCCAGCATGAAACAGGGCTGGCTCTGTAGTTGTGATACATCCAGCATGAAACAGGGCTGGCTCTGTAGTTGTGATACATCCAGCATGAAACAGGGCTGTCTCTGTAGTTGTGATACATCCAGCATGAAACAGGGCTGGCTCTGTAGTTGTGATAGGGATTGATCATCCTGGAACTTGATCTGGATTGCATCATCCATGGACTCATGTCCTAAAGAGAGCAGGATTGATCATCCTGTAAATCTGATTGTGTGATGACGATGCTGCTGATCGTGTAATGACGATGCTGCTGATTGTATGATGACGATGCTGCTGATCGTATGATGACGATGCTGATGGTCGTTTGATGATGATGTTGATGATCGTGTGACGATGATGATGATGATCGTGTGATGACGATGCTGCTGATCGTGTGATGACGATCCTGATGATCGTGTGATGACGATTCTGATCATCGTATGATGACGATGCTGATGATCGTGTGATGACGATGCTGATGATCGTGTGATGACGATATTGATGATCGTGTGACGATGATGATGATGATCGTGTGACGATGATGATGATGATCGTGTGATGACGATGCTGCTGATCATGTGATGACGATGCTGCTGATCGTGTGATGACGATGCTGCTGATCGTATGAAGACGATGCTAAAGATCGTGATGTTGATGATTGATGTTGACAGTGATGTTCCAGTAACTGCTTGAGTTACTGATGATGTTGAGAAAGCTTCCAGTGATTTATAGATGTATCATGTATGATGTTGATGACTCCTTGCTCGGGCAGATGCTATTATAATATCCTTCTCGTTAAGGGGGAGTGTTGAGATATTGTAACTTCAAAGAATATTATATTTGTACTTTATTATTCCGGAGATGATTCATTCCTCCGTGAAGATCTTATTGTATATCCGGAGATGTTTATTCCTCCGTCGGAATGTGGTAACTCGGGTTATTAGACTTCCCTAGTGGGGGTCGGCCCTAAATGTGTTATGTGGGTCAAAGGGTTATTAGACCACCCTAGAGGGGTCGGCCCAGTCAGTTATAATGGGGTATTTAACCTAATGGTTAAATACGAGCCTACATGTACTTGTGTAATACATATCAGAGAAGTGTATAAATAGAGGAGGTGTGTTCCTCATTATACACACACTCTCACTTGAGAAAGGCGCACTTGTGGAGGAGAGGTCTGCTATGGAGAAGAAGGAGCTTATGCTCAGGGTTTGCATCTTTGTATATTGCTGGTCATCTATATTGAGGAAGCTTTACTGGGTTTTCTACCCCATGAGGGTTTCCCAGGATAAATCTCTGTCTCTTGTGTTTATGCTATGCTTGTTGTTTCTTCAGTGATCCTGTATATGCTATTATTGTGAAATGGAATGTAATGCTGCTATTTTCTGTCTTAGCATATTGAATTATAACAAAAAAATCTTGTGGTGAGAGCGAGAAATGATCTCAAGCATCATCACAAGTTTGGAAAACTGAATCCAATGGTATAAAAATTTCCAATAAACTGACAACAGTCGATGTGGCATGCAATTCGAGGTGGCGTGGGGCATGAAAAAAATGCCCTGAAGTGTTTAGTGAGAGCAAGAAATGATCTCAAGCATCATCATGGGCACAGAAATATAAATCCTACGGTGCAAATGGTGCGAAAAATGGAGGTCATAAGGACTCCGGAATGGTCAAAGGAAATAACTAGGTTAAAAAATGGCTACAAATAAAGGTGACCCCACCAAGCCAAGGATGTAGTGGTGGGGATAAATGATGACCCGCGGGGGAAGAATACTAGGTGTATCAAATCAAATCAAATATACAAGTGAGATGTGACCTCAAAAATGGTTGAGATCACGCATGTGAAAAAGTGAGCAGGGTTAATGACCTGCCCCCATGCTATGTGCATGGGGTTTATGATTGTGGATCACATATGTGTTAGTTTGAACAATGGGATCATTGAAAAACTTAGATAGGTGTGACGAGGAAGGTTCAAAATGATTGATCATGCCCCCTATCCCAGGGTCGAGGTAATCTATTATGCCCCCTAAATCAGAGGTGTCAATGCAGTGCAGATGCTATCTTAGAGAGGGATCAACAGGGCATTGACCAACTGCTGGCGAGGGGGTATACCATGAGGCTATGGGTCGTGGTGGCATATTGAAGTGATGATATGATGATGGGGGATTCCTCTTGTTGGGTGGATGCCCCTAGTATCTCTGACGAGAATTATGATGATGATGAGTAGGCAAGGTTTTGGGCCTGCCCCCATGTTGTGGACATGTGGTTTCCTCGTCGATTTGAGAGGGTTAAACATGTGTGTCAAAGGGATTAGTGGAAGGGGCCGACAGGACAGAGGGGTCTCCAGTGAAAACCGTGTAAATGGTGTTAATTTCTTCTCAGGAGGAATATTTTGGGGGATATATTTCCTCAATGAGAAGAGGGGATATCTCTAGGTCGGCATTATTCATCTCGTATAGTTCTACTCTGTAATATGGGAGATTGGGGTAGTGATGTGAATAATGGCCGTAGATTCTACATATTGCACAAGGGTGGTTTGTGCGCAATGATTTATCACAAGGTTGAGGGGGAAGTTCCATTTTGACTACTGGAACATTGGTGTCGTCATCCAACATATTCATGTGTTCTTGAAGTGCTGGTAGTTGTGGACATAGGTGAGTAGCGTGCACGATATCGTCGCACAAGGAGCACTTGGGGAGCACACGGGTTGAGGGATTTTTAGCTACTTTGGGAGTCACTGGGGGTGTGTGAGTTGTGGGTGCAGTGTTGTAGGTTTGTGGACCTCTTCCCCCAGTGGGGCGGGATTGAGGGGGGACATAAGCAGATGTCGATGTAGTGCCTCCTGTTGGAATCGATCTGTTTTGGGGGTTGGAACCCCCAGGTGGTGGGTGATTTTGACGATTGGGTATGCCAGGTGGTGGATGGTTCGACATATTTATAAGCTGTATCGGTTGTAGAACAATGGTCGGAGTCGGTGGGGGAGTTGGGGAAGGTAAGTACCATACAGGTAATCCTAATGTTAAACCTGGAAGGTTGAGTGTAGCCATTACTGGCGAGCTGACAACTCCTGAAAACGGAAACAAGAATGGGAATGTGTGAATCGGTGTTGTTCCGATATGACTAGGCACGATGGGTGCTTGTGGCAGTGGTTGAGGTTGTTGAGGACGTTGTTGTTCATTGTGCGATAGGGTGCACAAATCGGATACTGTAATTTCTTGAAGAGGGGGTGGGATTGACGGGAAAGAGATAGTCATGGGAGTATCCAAATATATCCCGGGTCCGACTGATGAGATGAAAGATGTTGGTGCACTACGAATGGGTTTTTCGATCATGGGAAGAACATTCTTTGGTGCTGCGGGGGCATTGGGATCATAGTATGTAATCTGGTCGATTTTAATTATGCGTCCTTCGTGAGGGAACATCATGATACGGAAAACTGAAGAAGCGACAGCTTTCATTTTGTACATGTAGCTTCGTCCCAGAAGGAGATTGTAATCAAGTTGGGCATTAATGACCTCTATATCTATGAGAACCAATTTGCCCCCAAGTTGTATGGGTACATTCACTAGCAAACCTTGAGGTTGAGCTGCATAGCCATCGTAAGCTCGTAATGCGGTAGTTGACGGTTGTAGCGTTGGGGATCCAAGTTTCTGCCATACGAAAGTGGACATAATGCAGGTAGAGGCCCCTTCATCGATTATGCATTGATGAACGACGAGGTTGCGAATGGAGACGAAAACTTGAAAAGCTAGAGATGAAGGCATGCGAGGTTCAGCTTGTTCTAAGTCGAAATCCATCACATTAGAGTCGTTAGGATCTATAGCACCAACGGTAGATAACAACAATTTTCTCTGTGCAAGACAGTTTTTTAAGATTTCAAGAGCGGACATAGCAGCAAGGGACTGAGCTAAATCCTCTACAATGTTATAGTTGGAGGCTGCACGAGTGTTTGGGTTATTGCTAATCTGTCTCTAAGGGAAACGAGGTGCTTTGGGGCCCTCGTCCATGGGCATAGTAGGTATGCAAAGTGGTTGATCGGTTGGGAGATTACTCAACGATGGGTCGGTAGGTGTGGCCTCAGGGGTAGATCCATATTGATTTCGACGGGTTTGAAGATTGACATCATTAGATGACATCATAAGCAAATCATGAGTGTTGGACTCAGCATGCCGGTAATTGGTGATTGCATAGGTCATTTGCTGCTGTGGTGCAGCGGATCCTTGAGGGGGATCATTCAGATGAGTGTTTACCGTGCCTTGGTTAGGTAAGCGATTTTGCAATATCATGGGTTGTTGCTAAGAAGGAAGTGTTGGCTGTGCAGCATGTCCTTGTCATTGGGCGTTGTCAGTCCAGAGTTGATGCGCTCGATCTAAATGGGGACAATTATGTGTGTAATGGCCGTAGACTCCACATATGGAACATGGATGGTTTGTTCTCAAGTTATTATGTTTGGCCTGTTTCGGTGGACGATCAGGGTTTTGGCTGGGGGGAGCAGCGTTATTGTTATTTGGGGGATTAGGTGGTGGTCCACCTTGATTATGTTGTTGGTTGTTTCTGCGGTTACATCCTCTTCCGTGATTTTGTTGACCTCGCTAGTTGTTCTAGTTTGGAGGTTGGTTTTGTTGTACGTAAACATGCCCTTGGGCAGTAGGTGGGTTTTGAGGTCATGCAGGCTCTGGAGCAAGTTGTGGTGGGTAGTAAACAAGAGGGTTGTGAGGTGGCCCTGGCATTTGCTACAGTTGTGGGTAACCTTGAGCTGTTGGAAGTGTTGGAGCAAGAGGTGTTTCCTGTTGAATATAATAAGCTACTTGGGCTTGTAGCTGGATCGGAGTCTGGTGGGCCTATTGGTTATAATATGGAGATGGTGCATAAGCTGATGGTGCTTTCCCATAACACTATGGTGGACACAAGGGTCCATGAGTGTGGTGGGTGTGTGTTACTGGAGCATACGAAGTTGTAGCTCCAGAATTAGATGAAGCCCTAGAAAGGTCTGGGGTGTTGTTTGTACTCATCATTGTAAAAGGTTTGTTTTGTGCCGTAACCTGGCCAATAATACCATTGGCAGCATGGAATGCCCCCGGCGCGTCATGGCGGGATGGATCGCTGCGCGGGGCGTCAGGTAAAATAGTGTATAGATATCCTGACTGGGCATATATGAGGTCGAATTGTTGAGCTTTTAAGATGGCTTCTTCTTCTTACTGGGGTCGTTCGGAAGCTCAATCTTTAGCTATGAGGGGGAGGAGTGATTTGAGGAACCAGTCCAAAAAGATTTGGTCGTCAAGTTTTATCTTGCATAGGCTACGGCGCTTACACCACTCATGGATATGATTAGTGATGTGTGTAGTAGTGTTCTGTCTACAAGACAAAAGTATTTCTACTCCTGCATCATAGCGTATAGGTAGTTGAAAGAACTAGAGGAACGTTGAGGAGAGGGACGTAAATGTGTTGTGGGTCCCATGTGGCTGCTCAATGTACCACTTGGCTGCAGAGCCAGTGAAGGTTCTTTGTAAAAGTCTTAGTCTAATGGAATCATCTACTATGGAGTTAGAGGAACACCATAGGTGAAATGACATGATGTGGTTCTGGGGATCTTCCCCAGCTTTGCCTTCAAATTTTGGGATATTTGAGGGAAGCTTGGTGGGCATGGGTGGCCACGTAGGGTTGTGTCTAATAGGGTCGTTGGTTAACCTTGCTAGGTCTGGTAAATTTAGACTAGCCATGTATGGTAGACTGGTAGATGGGTGTGGCATGGTCACTGGGGTATAACTATTAAGGGTAGCATTATGGAGTGGTCCAGTGCCCCCTAAGGGTATGCTAGGTGTGAAAGGGATGTTTCCTCCAGTCGATGTGCTGTGGGAGGGGCTTGTGCTCCCAAGTGCAACATGGGTTGTAGATGGGTTAGGGATGGTTCCAGAAATCCCTGGGATCTGGGTAGTGGTAATGAGAGGGGGGGTGACCCCCATGTTGGGCATACCCAAAAAAGGTGGTGGTCCTATGTTGGGCATGCCTAGAGGGGGTGTGGCCCTTATGTTAGGCATGCCTAAGGGGGGTGTGGCTACCATGGTTGTCATAGTAGTAGTGGGGTTTGCTGATGTAGCTCCAATAGCACTGGTGAAAAGGGGGTCATATTGTGATCTGGCCATGGGGCCAGTTGGTGATGTTTCGGTAGGGTGTTCGAATTCAGCCTCATAATCATATGTGAAATGAGGCACATCAGAATTGGATGACTGTGTTCTGTTCCGATGACGTGTGGAGTCAAGGGATAAAGCTCTACGCCTATGATGTGTAGAGTCAAGTGTACCGAACTGAGGGGGTTCACCTTGAAAATGGCGGGATCGTCTTAAGTTCTCAATGGTGAGAAATGTCTAGAAATGTCAATGGATGGTGGTGAGATAAAAAAACTCAAGACCCTAATGCCATAATGTGTGCAGGAGGGGAGTGTGAAAAAATAATGGCTCTCAGGCCAACAACCAACCTCAAAAGCACTTATTATAATAGTTGTGCTATAATAAGTGGAGGAATCAAGAAAAGTGGTCAGAATACCAAAAATCAAACAGTTCCAAGAAAAAAGTGGTGCTTACTAGACCAAGGGGGGGTAGTAGAGCATGCAAACGCCTAACTAAAAGTGGTATTATGACTCAACTAAACATATCCTCTGCAAGGTGATGAAATCCAAGTCAGACAATATGGGTAGTGGAATCAAAGGCTAGATATCCCCCTACCGGGAGGGACACCGGGTAGACAATCCTAAAAATTGGTCACTAGGATACCTCATTCATGACACGTTCAGTTGGGTGAATCTGCAATTTGTTTCTATCATTGTTGTACTCCCATACGGGTGGTACACCAAGAACTGCGAAAGGTATCCTTCGGTTACTGAATGGATAGTGGTATTCCACTCAGGCTTCCAAAACCAGTCTGGCTACTTCAACCCTCCTAAGGGAGAGGCCTTCCCAATAAATTGGTATATAATCGTGTCAACAAATAATAAGGGATTTTTGGGACCCTAAAAGACAACCACTATGTCTTAGATGTAAATAATTGAGGGGTGTTATTGGAACACCTATCCCCTCAATCCTACCTAGCTACAAGATTCTTTAAGTGCTCCCCAAGTGGGGTTAAAGTGTTGGTTGAGTTTACGTAGGTTTTAAGGCTCAATTAATTAAAAATGTGGCAGATTGGGTGCAAGTGTGATTATTTAACTGAAAATGAATTTTTCTCGCTTGGACGATTGATTACAAATGAAAAACAAGACGATTCCAATTTGCAAAAAATAAAGGCGTTTTCTGAAATGTAAACGCTTTAACAAAAATACTTCAAAAACTATGGATTTTCGAAATAATTTTTCAAGGAAAGCAAATATTGTAAAAATTGTAAGAAATAAATGGATTTCTAAGTGTTTGCTTGGGCAAAACTATTGAGAAAATCTGAAGTAAAATCTATGATCTAAACAGAGTGCAAAATACCTTTCTTTCACTTACTGAAAATTTTTAAAAAGATTTTAATGGAGCATATGTAATAGAAAATGATTCACTATTGCTGCAATAATTAAAACTGAATGCTGGAAAAAATTATAGGGAAAAATAATGCTGGAAAAATAGGCTAAATGGGCAATAATATAGCAAATAATTTTCTAAAAAATCGGTCGAATGAAAAAACACAGCATCGCGGGTTTTTGAGCAACAGCCGCGATGGACATCGCGGTTTGGGCCACGAAGCCGCAATGTGCATCACGGAAAAAGGCCACGCAGTCACGATGGGAAGCACGGAAAAAGGTCGCTAAGCCGCGATGTGCAGCGCAGAAAACAACCGCGAAGTCACGATGTGTAGTGCGGAAAAAGTCCGTGAAGCCATGATGTGTAGTGCGGAAAACGACCGCGAAGTCATGATTTGCAGCGCAGAAAAAGTCCATGAAGCCACGATGCGCAGTGTAGAAAAAGGCCGCGAGGTCGCGATGAGCCACGCGACTATCGGGCGAAAAGTCGCGATGCGAAAAACGGAAAAAAGGTCACCGAAAAGTGAAGTTTCGGTCTGTTAAAGGCTACAGAAAGGGCCAATAGTGAGGGAAGTAATGAATATGCTGTCTAGTATGGCAGATCTGCTAATTGGAATGGTAAAAACAAGTAAAAAACTAAGATCTAAAGAAAAAATTACAAAAAATTTTAAATCTCGAAATCCAGCGGAGTCGCCAAAAAAATGTTTCTTAGTTTTTCAACCAAGCATGTGCAAGGATGCACCTATTAACTTGTAATAGCAGTCTTCGAATAAAAGCAAAAATAATTGTAAATCTAATCTAACATTAACATAAGCATGTGTAAATAAAAAATAACTAAATCAATAACAAGAGATCTATGGAAGAACAAGAGTAAAAAATGACTTTTGTATTATAATACCTCAAATGGTGAGGATGTTTGGTGTTGAGCAGCTCCAAGGTTGAGGTGCTCCAAGCTCCAATGGTCTCTTCTCCAAGATGCTGAAATGGGGATCTTCAAACTCAAAATGGGAGGCAATGGCTCTCAATGGGAATTTGGCAGCATAAGGATAGGATGAAATGTGGATGGAAAGTGAGGAGCCCCTATCACCTTTTTATAGTTTTTGGTGATGGGGAATACCATTATGGTTTTAAGGAAACCAGTGGTATTGGACAACATGGTTTAGGTCTCTTTTTCCCTCTTTTTCTTTTTCTGAATATTTTGAATATTTTTATTCCCTTTTAATATTTTTTTTGGGAATGTTGGACCCTTTTTGAGGGTTTTTTGTGTTTTTTGAGGAAAAATATATATTTTGAGGGGAAAAAGGTGTATTATGGTCTTTTTGGTGACCTTTTGATGGCTTTAGAGGCTCAAATGGTGGAAAAGTGGAAAAATGGGTCATGCGAATAAGGGAATGAGCTAGTGAACACTTTTTGGGTGTTAACACCACTGATGATGATGAGGACTCCTGGTTGTGCTCTAATGACACTCTATTGATCTGATGATCACTCTATGAGAGGCTAATTCATATTGCCACCTTGGCATTCGAATCCTATCCACCATTGTATTATTTATTGTTCATATTTGTGATTAATGAATTAGTGTGTGTGAATTTATTTTGCTTCTATCCAAGTTCTACTGTATTATTATTATGTTGCTCATTTACATTGCATTGGCCACTCTTCTTCTATCTTCCTACTTAATGATAATATTTTTTGTGAGGTATACATTAGCTCTTAGATCTGCTGTGAGGATTTTCACATGGTATCAAAGCATGTTGAGAGTATTATCTATCTCCATTCCTGAGAGTTTTTTGCAGGTTACTATCAAGATTTTGAGTGCAGCAGTTGTAGCAGTTTCTGCACTTTTGCAGCAGTAGCAGTTGCAGACTTTTTCTATTGTTTTTGCAGGTCTTCTACAGCTTCCATGTATTTAGAAGAAATCCCTCCTCTTTCTCTATTCAACTATGATGAATGGAAACCAAAAATGATATCATATTTGAAGAGCCATAATCTCTTTGATTATTGTTTTGAAAGAGAGTTCGAATGCCCTGACGAAGAGAATGACTGGTTAAATGAAGTTGAAAGATCCATTGCATCCATGTTGTATGCTATGTCTTGATGCATGGTAATCCATTCCCTTGATGTTGAATATCCAAAAGAGATATGGGACCATCTGGATGAAAGATTTGGCAAGCAGAAAGAAGGGATTGGTCAAATCCATTTCAAGAGAAATCCCACTGTTGCATTTGCCCTCCTTGATGATCTCATTGATCATGAATCAGTATCAAACATGTCTCATATTGAAGTTGTCCACAAAGGAGAAGAGCTTGCAGATTCTACACTCATGCTCCAAATTCCTTCTATTTCAAATTATGTGCCAGCTCACACTCCAGAAATTGCAAAGGTACCTAAATCCTCTCTTGCACCAGAGTCTGTTGGTTTGCATCATGATCTATTGAATGTTTCTGAGGTCAAATCAACCATTGGAGGTAATGCATTCACTCTCCTTGATCAATCACCTCTTATTTACTACTGTAAGATCATTATTTCATGCTCTCATAAGGTTATTGAAGATGATGGCCATTGCCATTCGCTTGGGATAATTTCTCATGCATTTACTGGTTTATATCTCACCTCTAATGGTTCAAAGGAGATCTTAAGCAACCATTTTTCAAGTCTTGGATCTGATTTAGATTCCAAGCAATCATTGATATTTGATGGTTCTTTTGGGCACAATCTCACCCATGATGGTTCAAAGGAGAAAATAAAAGACTATATGCACATTCATGGTTTTGATCCTACCTCAGCTGATTTGAATCACGGGTTCCAGGATCATCCTCATACTTTTGGATTTGTTCTCATCATGTTCGATCTGAAGAGCAAGTACAAGCACATGCTTTTTAAGCATGAACCATTTCTTCCCAAGAAGAAGATACCTTTAGACATATGACCAAGCATCACACCTACTTGAGTTTGGAGCATTTACTTTTTGTGTGTGCCTTACAGTCTATTTTGAGGGGTGGTATTTTTCCCATGAGGTTTTCCCCATTTCCTTGGTTTATTGACTGTTATTATTATTCATTGTATTGGGTGACCTTTTGTCTCAGTTACTAGGGCCCCGGATGGATTAAGGGGGCGTGTTAGGATATTCCTATACTCCATCCTAATCCTACCATCATTATTCTTTTTTGCATTTTCAGTTATGCATGCATTCTGCATGCAGTCATGATTTTGCATGCATGCATGCAATTGCATGCATCCCAGTCATCAGTTGTAGCACCTAGCCCTCAGTTAGCTAGCCTTGGGAGCTTCTCACTGATCAGTTTTAGCCCTCCTAGTGCTTAGTGCACCCTGCATGCAGTTGCATGCATCTCATGTACCCTCTCTCACCTACCATTCAGTTGTACTTCAGTTATCTTCAGTTCTTTCCTTGATTTAAGGCTAGACTGACTCTCAACTGACTGTATCACTCCGATAGACCTCCAATGAGACTAGACTGCCCATTCTGACTCCAATTAGCTCCTCATGCACCCTCCACTGAGCCTCCTTCATTCAGTTAGTGCCTCCATGTGCCAGTTACACCTACCACACTCAGTTTGACACCTGGTTGACAGTTACTTGTGCATTGATGACTCCACTGATGATGATGAGGACTCCTAGTTGTGCTCTGATGACATTCTATTGATCTAATGATCACTCTATGAGAGGATAATTCGAATTGTCACCTTGGCATTCGAATCCTCTCCACCATTGTACTATTTATTGTTCATATTTCTGATTAATGAATTAGTGTGTGTGAAGTTATTTTGCTTCTATCCGAGTTCTATTGTATTATTATTCTGTTGCTCATTTACACTGCATTGACCACTCTTCTTCTATCTTCCTGTTTAAGCATAATCTTTCTTGTGAGGTATACATCAACTCTTAGATTTGTTGTGAGGATTTTCACACACATTATGGTGTAAGTACCCTAAACCTATCTTATTTACTCATGTTAATGTTGATTAACTATTATTAGAAATTACATGTTACTGAAAATTACTTTAACACAATGAGACAACTGATAGTGTTAATGTGGAAAAGTTAAAAGAGATGAAAATTATGTTTTGTTACTGTTGTTTTATTTAGTTTCAGTGGTACTTGTTTATTCGATGTAATAAAAGAAAGGAGTTTACCTGCACCTAGGTGCTATGCCTTGAGGTCCTATCTGAACTTTTTTCCCATGGTGCAGGTAGAAACAAACAGGTATTTGTCAGATATGTCTTCCTCATGCGAGGGGAGTTTAGGAAGGCTAGAGGAAAGTGAGACATCCAGTAGGTCTACAAGAGTTTTATCAACTAGATGTCAAAAGATCAGAAGAAAATTCCATAAACACGTGGAATTTTTTCTCGTTGAAGGGGGTCATCTTCCTATGATGATGAGACAATAGGATACATCGAGGTGCCCTTCAGGTATAGACATATAGTGAAACAATGGGTACCCAAAGATATTCCTCAACTGAACACATATTTTTGTGTGAACGAGAGGATATATCGAATTGCACTGTCGTCATTACATGGTTTGGGGTTTTTTTGCATGGATGGCATAAAGGTTGGTTACGATAGATGTACAGAATTGATGGAGAATGTTGGACCCTGTTACAACTACAAATATTGGATGCGGCTGGTCCAGTATACATGAAGTATGCATAGATATGGATTGTCAGCAAACTATTTACAGTTGAAAGACAAAGATCAAACTAAAGGAGCAACGTTGTACATTGACAGAAGGCTAAAGGCCACAGGGAATATTGTGGGGCTTATAAACAGTACACAACCAGGGTCTACAATTAAGCAACCCAACTGTGAATTTGAGGGGTGTGAAGGAAACCATTTTTTTTGTATGTACCATTAAATCAATAGCTACAGGGGAAGAGTTGCTTATTAATTACAATTTGAATCGAGTAGATACAAGCATGGTTACTATGGGAATGGTACATCTAACAATTTACCCAACCTTTTATTAATAAATTTAACATCTTAAGGATTTTTTTGTTAGTTTATTTCGTTTAAATTTTCTATATTTACTTCGTAAGGTAGTGATCAGGGAAAATCTTGGCCAGCAGATGGTCAGAGGCATACAAATTCCTTGAGGCAACATGTATACATCTTTGTAATAGAAAAAATATAATAAGAAAAAAGAGTCTTTTTTTGCTATGTTTTTTCATTAGCATATTCGCTTGTTTTATATAATGTTATCTATATTTGATGCAAAACGTTGATCGCGGAAGCCACTAGGCTGTTTATCAGATGACAGTAGCCTCAGGGCAATAGGTAAACTTGATTGTAATTGTACAATTTCAATACGTCAAAATGTTTTCTTATTATATCGTTTCAGTGAGTATTTTGGTTTCGTTTAGGTGATTTTTTCTATGTTTTTGATGAAGGGTTCTGTAATGGGCACCTCCCTAGCAATAGATCATACCAGACTTTCCTCGAGGCAGCAGGTATACATCTTTGTAATAGTTAAAATATAATATGAAAAAATAGTTTTTTTTTGCTGTGTTTTTTCATTAGTATATTTGTTTGGTTTATATAATGGTATCTATATTTGATGCAGAGTGTTGATCGTGGAAGCCACCCCACTGTTGATTAGACGACAGCAGCCTCGGGGCAACAGGTAAACCTGATTGTAATCGTACAATTTAAATACATCAAATTGTTTTGTTATTATATTGTTTTAGTGAGTATTTTGGTTTCGTCTAGATAATATTTTCTAAGTTTTTTATTCAAGGTTCTGTAAGGGGCACCTCCTTATTAGTAGATCGGGGCAGGTCACCTATAACCATTGATCCGATGAGTAGATCACGATCCTCGATCAGACAACAGGTATAATTCTTTGTAATTCTACGAATATATTATGTAGTATAATGTTTTTTTTATATGTATTTTTAGTGTGTATCACTACAAGAAAAAAGGTCATTGGTGACATTCATGCTTGTGATGGACCTTAAAGGGTCATCACCAATGTCACATATGATGACAAGACTTAAAAAATCGTCATTGTAATTGTCTTTGGAGACATGCCTTTAAGGATAGTCACCAAATCCATTTTCAATGACGCTATTTGTGAGGGTTGTTAAAGGCCCATTGCCAATTCTCTCTTTGGTGACACCTCTAGTGATGGTACTTTAGTGGCCATCACTAATACCCATTGATGAGGGTCATTCTTGTGACGGGACTTAAAGGGTCATCACCAATGTCACATATGATGGCTAAACTTAAAAAATAATCATTGTAATTGTTTTTGGAGACACTCCTTTAAGATTTGTCACCAAATCCTTTTTCCATGACACTTTCGGTGAGGGTTGTGAAAGGCATGTTGCCAAATCTCTCTTTCGTGAAACTTCTAGCGGTGATCTGTAATACCCCTAGTTTTGACTTGGAATGTATTTATCCAATATTATGTAAATGATGTAAATATGCTAGTGTGAATTCCTAGTGCGGAGCTGAAGGCCAAGGCCTGACTAGTGAATGTCTAGGCATGTATGATGTTTATATTTTATTTGGACTATTTATTTGGATTTTATGTTGATTTATAATATATGTAAATATTATGTGCATAAATAATAAAATGGTCCAAGACTAGTTGTGTAAAGAGCACCAAAGGAGCTATGATTACACCAAAGGGGAATAGGAAAGGGGGTCCATGGGTGACTGAATCCTTGCTACCAAGTGTCAACCTTAGAACTCACCCAAAATTCTATGATGTGGTGAGAATAAACAAAATATATCCCTTTTTGACCATTTTTTCCAATCATTAATGCATGTGTGTGGTTGGTAGGAAAGGTCACCTCATGTAGTTATTGAAGCATCAGAATGAGTGCACTTTTGTGACAGTTTTGTCATGACAGAAGTTAGTTTGCAGCTGCCAGGATTCCTTTCTTCTACTGCCAGAAGTCATGTCAGTTATATTTTCACCATTTTCCCATATCCCTTGGAGTCAACCCTCATTTGTCTCATTATTTCACGCATATTTGGAGGATGCAGAGCTCTCCATTGTTTTCCATGAACTTACCATGTTGTTTTGAACCCAGAAATTCGAATTTGGAGACCATGATGCAGATTGAGAAGTGGGTATTGTTTGTTGTAGGTGATCAAAGAGGTTGGGCAAGATAGGAACCCTTACCCTTGAGTTTTGCTGCTCGTTGGTGCTTGAGAGCCACATATTGAGACTGCAGGAGTTTCTATAGCTGCCAATACCAAGTTGGACTTCTTCTATGCACACACTAGAAGCACCCAACAAGATGGGTCGCCTAAGAGAACTGTGGATCGATGAAGGAGATGCCTGAGCTAGGAGGGTGTTGTGTGGGGAAGGTATTGTGGAAGCCAAGGCTGTGAGGGTTGAGTAAGACCCTTGTAGAGATATGTATGGGCATTTGGATAAGCACAGAGAGAAGAATGGGTTGTGGGTTGAGAGATAGAAGCCTGTAGGTGTTTCCTTCACCCTGGTGGCCTCGTATCCCAGCTTGGGGGTGGCCTCCCAGCATTGTTAGTATATGATGGACTGAGTTCCTATGTTTGGGTGGAAAATCACTCTTACATAGCCATTTGCTTGGATCTACGTTGGATAAAGATAAGTATTCTTATGCATTTCATTCTGAAATGTTTTATTTCATGCTTATAATGTTTATGCTTGTATTTGCATATTAGATGTGTGTGGATATATTTTAAATTCCATTGTGTATGGTTATTTAAATTTATGCACACATTTCATTTGTTAAAAAATGTATTATGGACTTGGGGTGAAATTTGAGACCCTGTGTTTTCCCAGCATCCACTCCCGATGGTCAGATTGGGTGAGGGGGACGCTACATGATCCTTTAATGAGACTCACTAGTACTCTTTTTGGTTACTTTTGGCCACTATAGAAAGTGTTTTCTACCAATAATCATTGTAATGAGTTTTTTATGATGTTAGGTAACCACTATTATAGTTTTTAATAAAATATAATGGAACTTAATACCACTGCTAGACCTAAAAAGTCTTCCTTTATACTACTTTTACACAAAAAAAATTCCTTGTACTATATTAGGTTACATGTGGTGGCTCAAGGGACTACACATTATTCATGAGACTTGAAATCAATAGTTATAACCTAATTCCTTAGTTTTTTTCCATGGACCATGGTTAGGGCATTATCCTGCCTTTCTATCATGCACTAAACATATGTTTAATAGGAAAAATATTGCTTCATAGGAGCTATGCGTTGTTATAGGGACTTACACATGGTGCATGAACCCTAAAAAAAGGGGTGTAATCGCTAGTGTTTGGCCCCAAACCATGGTTTAGATCCCAATTCCCATCCCTAAATACACATTAATCCTTGTACTTGTGCTTCCATATATTTCTCAATTTGTTCCTTATACATTTCTACATTAGTGGCATCATGTCATTAAAGGCCTTTGGTGAATTCCTTGTTTACTTGATCTTGATTGGGACTCAATCAAGAGTTTAGTGCATATTCTTATCCTTTAATACATCATTTGATGAAAACAAGTAATCCCTAATTAGCACATTATCATTGTAGTGTTTAATGCTCAATCCTTTCGTCTTAAGACTATGTATGTTTAGCCTTGTTTCATTTTTTCATGTCCTTTTTCCGGCACTTCGCTTTCAGGGTCCTTCTGCTTTTCTACTATTGATCCTCCAACAACATCTCATTGAGATTCTTCTTGAGCTGTGTCTTTGGCTTGCGCATTGGTCCTTTCTTCTTTGTTCTACGGATCTCCAGCTTTGCTTTCTTCTGACATTATGTTGATCATTACTGGAAAATCAACCTTCCACTCCAGCGACCAGTATTCCATAATCAATTAAATATTATGTGCATCTAGATGATACATCCCTTCGAACCATTCTAGGTTTTTCTTCTCAGCCCTTGGATGAATGTATATAAAGTGAAGGTCAACTCTGAATATGAGCCTGCAGATATGTGCAGTTGTCATCTCCTTGGAAATGCGCGGAGTGCACTGAATCACATCACACAGCTGCTCATAGTAGGTATACAACTATTCGTTATTCCTTCTTGTACTTCGCAACTAAGCTCGCGACATGTACTTCACAACTTATGCTTTTGTTTCATGGAACTGCGCGTTTTATCAAAACTATGTACAGTCTCTACTCAATGTTTAGTGTCCAATTTCAACTGTAATTGACACTTAAAAATTTTCTCCTTATTGATCAACTGATACCTAGAGAAGTAGGACTATCACTGTAGGGCTTTAGTATACTTCCATTAATAAGTCCTGGTATGTTTTCTCCTAGTAAGGTAGATATCCTCTTCATTGTTTAACGTTTGGACGCTTGAGTTATTGGATTTGCTGCATTGACACTTTATTTAACAGCTTATGAGATATTATCCCACATATATTACATGAAACAAATTCCATGTGTTTATATACATTTCTATCTTCATGCAATGTTGACGCATTCAGCACTATGAGAACTTGATGGGCTTCATTGGCAGACTTTGTCAAACAAACTCATTGGCTTGGCAGGCTTGAAAATACGGTGGTCTATGTAATGGATGGTAAGTCGAAACAATTGTTTGACGTGAAGTTAAAATAAGAGAAAAGAGCCAAGTTTTTTAAATAATCAAACTTTTTATTTACTAAAATAAAGTGGGGAGACCATGGTTTGACGTGAATCTCAAATGAGATAAAATGCCGAAGGTTTCTTTTTTTAAAAGAAACCATTTTTTTTAATAAAATAAATATAAAACATTAATAATAAAAAAAAAAAAAATTTGGTCTTAGCTTTTTATTCCATACCTTTGTAGCTACAGTAGTAGTGTCATTTCGAAGAATAGTCGAACACAAGCACACTACATTTAGGTTTGCAGCAAGGGCTTATGTCGAGCTTCGAAATTATTTTATGCATATGCCACAATGTGGTCATGCTCGACATGTTATTCTTGATTTTATGATGCTTCAATATGTGTGTCCCATATAACACTTATTGGATGGTTGCATTGTTGAATCTAAACCTTGAGAATCTTGTAGTTAGTCATTGATATTGAAATGAGAACTTATGCCATGTCAAACATGGGTAAGGAAATGGGACAAGGAAATGGTTATGCCTAGATAACTTGCATGTGTTTGAACTCAGATAGGAAGTCCCAACTCATAAGTCTAGTTTTGAAAGTCTACAAAAAGGATTTATTTACGATGATAATTTGACATCCCATTGAGAAAGTCATATTTTATGACTTAGTTAGCCTTATGAATGAAAACTCTCTTTGTAATCGGAATTCAACAGAACAGAATTATGCATGGCTATATAAGATGCCTCAATGGTTTCTTTAGAGCCAAATGCATGGTATTCATCCCTGTAATGCCAATCCGAAATCCCTTAGACACCTTCATAATTCTCAAAGCCTTCTGATGGCACCAACATGTGGAATCATAGGCCAGTGATACCCTCAATAGGCCATGTGTAGTTTGTGGAGGAGGGATTCTTAAAGTTCAAATTAAAGTCCAAAAGTGTACCTTTGGAGGAGAAAACCTTCGCAAGTCATGATCCTCCATCAAGGCCATTAGAAGGAGGGTACTTATGGCAACATATTAGACATTTTAGGGATGTAAATACCACTATGATGATAGATTTGTTACTATCTCTTGGGAGGGCCATTATAAAATTCATGGAAAGGTTGGCCTAGATAGTGGCAGAGATCAAAAGTGGTTACAATGCCCCAAGGTTCCTTTCTTCATTAAACTCACTCATGAGGTGAATAACCATGAGAGGATGGAGAAGGAGGGATATAAACATAATCTCCATCTTGGGGGTTCTTTAAGATTGTGTCATGGGTTTTAATGCCAAAAAGCCCCCCAATTTTGATAAATGTGGAACACATGCATGATACCCCTTTTAGTAGTTTGTATGTTTTAGACAAAAGATCATAATTGCAATGGCCTACCCTATATATAGGGATAAGGAAGCATCTACATCACATTATATTGGCCATATCCAAATAAAGATGCCATAAGTTGATATTATGCCTCACCCTCCCAATGAAATTTTGTGAAGGTTTATGCATAATCCAAATACCCGAGATACTTAAAATTACAACATTGTAGAAGATTTATCCTAGACCCCTTGCATCATGCTCACTTTAGAGTTTCTTTAGATATTCCCACAGTAGTGGAAGGAAGTTTTAAATGTTATTGGTGGGATTAATAATCAAATTATCATTTGATAACATTTGAATTGGACTATTCCAATCATAGAATTTCCCATCACATCTCTTTCCATATGTAGGTATCTTTGCATGGCACTAGTATATTCAAAGATGTGGTAAATGGAAAGGATTAAACTTGTGTTATGTCCATGTTATGTTGAAGTGCTTTAGTATTTGTTGAGATGGTTCCATCTTTTTCCATAATGTTTAAAGCATTTGATGGCCATTCCTTTAAACCCCATGGTATTATTCCATCCTTCCTAGTCAATATTGGGGAAAGATCCATGTCAATTGAGGTTAAAGTCATTGATTCAATATGATACATGTTTCTTAGATACAATACCAAGGAGAGTAATTATTACAATTAATATGCACAAGCTGATAGGTTTTTTGAAAGGAATGAAAATTATATGATGCATTGATTCCTTATAAATATGTAATTAATTTGTACAAATACTAACAAGCATATACAAAACCACTTACCTAAGTGATATTAATGGGATAGGGCCATATTTGAATACCTTGATTGGATTCATCTTTATCTGATCTCCATCAACTATGAAACCTAAAAATATAAATAATTGTCTACAAAAATATCACTTCTTCATGTTGAACTTCAACTTTTTGTGTTTTAGAGTCCCCAACACTTGTTTCAAATGGTCTAAGTTCTCATTTTATTCCTTATTGTAAATGATTATATAATCTCAATACACAATCAAAAGGGAATGAATGAATGGTATAATAACTTCATTTATAGACTGTGTGAATGTGGTTAGTGTGTTAGTAAACCCAAATGGAATTACAACCATTCAAGCAACTCCTATTATCTTTTGAAAGGCCTCTTCCAACAGTCTCTTGCTTTATTCTCACGTGATGAAGAAAATTTAAGGTTTAAGTAAAAACATTATTGTTTTCCTTATAAATAATCTAAAAATTCATTAATGCTTGGTGCATGATAACATTTTTTGTTGCGATCTTGTTTTGTGCTAAAAAATCAACACCCATCTATTAGTTCCAAACCTTCTTTTGCACCAAGAAAATCAAAGACACAAGGGGACACATTATGATTTTTTACACCTTATCCAATAATGGTTGAATATACATATTAATCTCCTCACTCCCCATGGTAAAACTTTGGTATAAACCAAGATATCGTAAAGGCGACTCTAGCGAAAATTGTAGCTCATGCTCAATTGATCACTTGCTCACGGGGTCCAACAATTGCATATCTACATCCATATCCTCTCAAAACCCAATTTACAATGGAGCATGATTGGTCACAAGAGAAGACGGATCCATGCACGAGTCGTAGCAATCTACCAATCACTCTAATAGCTAAAATCCTCCTTTGTCTACCCTTCACATCTCTTCCTGTTGCATCCAGAACTTGCTTTGCATTTCATGAAATCATCAACTTGCCACAATGTTGCAGAGTCTATGACCAACATAACAAGAAGTAGGGATGGAATATGATAGATAAATAATGGGGATCACTCTGCGATCCAGTGATTTTTTTCTATGACATCTCTCTCAATGAATGGCACACGCTTCCCATCACTAGCACACAATTCCCATTTAGTCAGCCATCACAATATCCATTGGTTCTTGATTGCCTTGCATTTAACATAATATGAACTAGTCAATGTCAAAGAGGTGTATTGTAACAATAACCAAAGACAAAAAAGACAATTGCGAAATTGTATTGCAACGATAATTAATGAAAAGGATGGATACCACATATCTTTCAACATCAAATTTTGGGCAAGCAGTGGTCTTCACATGAATTATTGATTATTTCGTCAACAAGTTTTCCATTAACACCCAATTTCCACATTGTAATATTGGTGAAGTGGGTTCAACTTGACACCCATAATGCCAATTATCATCACATTGGAGCAATAATACCAATGTTTGGAATATACATACAATGGTTAAAACAATGATCACTAAAGGGTAGGGAAAAACACTTTATGTCTAATAGGCTAGCTATAATATGGATTGCAAATTTGAGATATGAAACCGTTAATTGACAGTGAATACCACTAGATGAACTAATTTGTGCATCTATGGTATTTTTAAAATCTCTCCCACTACCTATAAACACTGTAATATGTCACTTTTTCCCTATTTCCTTTAACATACATGTAAAACATAATTATGAATTTTACTTAACATAAACATTATTTCATAAAAAAATCTCGATAATATGCCATTTTTTCCCAATTTCCTTTTTCCTTTAACATAGATGTAAAACATAATTATGAATTTTACCTAACCTAAACATTATTTCATAAAAAAATCTGGATAATAAAGCCAACTAGGAGATATTACCACACATGGTGAAACAAAAGTTCATTGTTTACTCAATCCAAGGAAAATCAATTGCATTTGTGTCATTTTTCTCCTTGAGTATCATGATTTTCCCTATGGGCAAGGTCAATGAAAAAATCATCCAAATCACATAAGATCATACGATCAAGGTCATAAGATTGAATCACGGTAGTGTCAAAGGGTAACTTAAACCTCGTCTTTGTTTTCTTTTCAATAGTATCGAATCACAGTGAATAGATTTGGCTTTGTGTTTTCTACTTCTGCCTTGGCTCTGTTCTTGAAAAATGGTTCCTTTCAGCAACAACATCATTGGAGTCTCAACTTCGTCACATTCATGCTATCGATCCTGATCCTGAGAGCTGGAATATGGCTGGCGAACAAGGAAAGCACCGACTGCGAAAAGTTTCTTGAAAATCCGGTGATAGCGATTGAGGTTTTCCTTATGGTAGTCTCCATCGCCGTCCTTATAGGTGCCTACTGCAGGGTCTCATAGCTACTTTGAGTGGATCTATTAGCCATGTTCTTGCTGCTGCTGTTCTTCTTTACGATCTTCGCGTTCGTGGTGACCAACAAGGGCGTGGGGGAAATTGTTTCGAACCTAGGATACAAATAATACCACTTGGGAAACTATTCACACTGGTTGCAGAAGCGCGTTGAGAATACGGCCAACTGGAAAAAGATCAGGAGCTGCATTACAAATGCCAAAGTCTGCAAAAGCCTCACCGACAATAGCGGAAACAAGGTTGCGACTAGTTTCTACGAGGAAAATTCATCACCAATCCAGGTCTCCATTCTGCCCTTTCAGTCGCTATTTTACTTGTCTTATACTGCATTTAGGAAAATTCCATGTCTGTGTATCTAGATTTTGTATATATTTGGCGTCTTTTCCATAATTTTTCCATATTTTGTATTCATTGAAACAATCTTTGTGATTTTCTTAGGTTGTTTCTTTTATTTGGGCATTTAGGCAGGTTTCTTGATATAGACATATACCTCTCAAATCTACAAATGAAGATCGATATGTGTGCATTATACAAACACACATTCACCTCTGGGTCAAATTCATAGACTTCCTTTCAAAATATTCCAGTCTGCATTCCTTCGCACCTTCCGGTCGCCGACTCTTTGCAACCCCCGACTTGTTGCTCACAATGCAACTCCGACCTTCGGACTCTGTCGACACCCCGGCTCCAATACCATTCCTTACCTCAGCTCTTCATGCTAGTTCAAAACCCTGGTCGACCTCTTCCCATAAGATCTTCCCGACTGGCATTTCCTCCCGACTGTCCAAACTTTGATCACAACCGTTCAAACGATCTCATGATGCACAACTACCGTTGGATCACATTTAGTTTGTCTGCATTTTCCAGAAATGAAGTTTCCTGCATTTCTTCACAAATTCGATGAATTGATGTTTAATTCATATGAGATTCAACTAATATAAATACAATTATCTTATTTAAGAATTGATCTCTCTCTTATGGCATAAGCATGTTTAGATTTGGCCAAAAATCATGCTCCTCATGTGAAACTAGGATATGCTTGCTATAAACTGATAACTTCTTAGAACGAGCTGAGATAGGCTATGTAAATCTCAAAAAAGCTTAAAAAAATTAACAAGCTTTAGAATACCAACAAAAATCAACCTCACTACCTACCAACTCCATAAAAAACTAAGACCAAAATAAGGATACATTTAAAAAACACTCTTAGCGCAATGCATTTCCCTTCCTTTCAAATGACTGACAATCAATGCCAAAAACTTTCCAACATGATAACAGGTTTACTAAAATGCAAATTGAATAATGTTGTTATTTTTCAACAAAATATGGGATAGCCGGAGCTGAATTGAAATACCGAACTGCAAAACCCTTCATGCTGTAAAATAGTAGTGTTTTCCAATCCTCTACAGCGTTTCCATTATATATATTCAAATGGAGCTGGAATGTCTATTTATCTATTTTTTAGCCTCTCTAAATCTATGGCATTACTATCTACTGGGAGACATTTGCAACAATATATAATAATTCATGATGAGTTGTTTTAGAGATGTAGAATTATTTTTAAGTTTATATTATTTTGTTGATGTGTGAAAAATAAGTTTCACACTCTCCCTACCAAGTTCAAAGTTTTAGCTTTATCCTAACATTGTAAATTCTGATACAGGTTAGAAAATAGAAATATAAAACTTAATGAAACAGCGAAGGAACACCATTTAGAGAGCTACCCGAGCATAGAGTTTTTAATTGAGATGGAACTTTTATTGAAATATCAAAAATAATATATAGATCTATTTCTATATATAATATTTTTGTTTTGTTATACAATATACACGGAAGAGTTGAATCTTCCAGTTTCCATAGAGGAGAGAAAAGAAGAAACTATATTATTTATTTCGTTCAGGATAGAAATCAACCCAAAAAAACCACTCATTATTGTTTCAAACTGGATATGATTTTTTAACTAAAAAACGAACCTGAATTTCTCGCAAGTACGTGTACATCACAGTTATTGGTGATCATATGGTATCATAATCTTAATTACTTAATATGAATAAACTTGCTTATAGTGGGAAATGGGCCATGGTGGACACATCTTTCCAGTTTAAGAAAAGTATGCTTTAGAAGTATATCAAAATGAGGATTGAAGACTTCATATCATTGTTGACCACCAATAAAGTTATCAAGAATAATCACAGCCCAGATTGGATTCATGATTCTAAAATGTTTTCTTTCATCAGAGATGCCTTGGAATAGGTAGTTTATGCTTCTGAAAGGATTCCCTTATTAGTATTAGTGAATAATGATGAGATACACTCAAAGCAAAGAAATCAAAATTTCATTCCTCACAACTTCAATAACAAGGTATGCAATTGGCCTATTCATCCTGTTGTCATCATTTTTCATGGGATTTCCACTTTCTACATCAAGTATCCCATGGACCAATTATGCTTTCAATGTGAACATTGTGCTTTTATCCGTGTCCTCCACTCTATCTTCACGAGTTGTGATCAACTAGTCTTCTTTCATCACAAATTTGTTTATCTAAGCGGTTTCCTGTCTTATTTCAGCAATGTCCCAAACAAAAAGTGATTGTCCTTATATGATGTCATTGGGAGCAAATACACCGCCAACAGTGGTTGCAAAAGAACCAAATTTGTCTTTGAAGTTTGACTAGTTATCCCTTTCCATATCAAGCTTCTTTGAAGAACCAAAGTTGTCTTTGAAGAACCAAAGTTGTTTTATGAGTTTCAGAAATTTCTATTGTTCATGGTGGGTGGTTATTTATTATCTACTTGTTGCATTTGTATCTTATTCCTTGGATGCAAGATCCATGTGCATTCATATTGTAATATTCACTGAACATAGAACATTAAAAATAGGGAACAAAGTACCATCCCGTGGTAATCGGGTAAAGAATTATGGTAATCGGGTAAAGAATTAGGAGTATCTTGACAAGCAAATTTTGTTCAATGAGTTCTATGCTGGCTAGCCATACTGACACCCACATTCTTTGCACAAAAAACATCCCAAAGACAAAAGCAGTAGTCTTACCACTCATTCAAATAAAGTTGATACATTGTTGCATACTTGCTCATTTCCTTTATAGTTTTGGGATGAGATTCCTATCCTTTACTTTCTCCTATGTAAGCATCAGTTTGTATCACTGTCCTTTTCAGTTTTTTCTCTTTATTGCACCGAGAGAAGCGAGGTGCTCTCAGCCCAGTATGGGGGAGATGTTGTCATGTTACGTTACGTAACATATCGTTCCCTAAAATTAAAAGTAATTAAAAAAATTCATTTCGGTGCATAACACATCAAATATAAAAAGTAATTAAAAAAATCATGTGTGTGAGAGTGATCCAATTTCCTCTCGCGGGCTTAATAGATATGTGCTTAAGATGGATCTATGTTGGTTTCTATGCAATTGCTTGGTGTTTCCATTGTTTCTTGTAATAATTGAATCCTGAAATTGAGGAATTCTATTATAAATATAATCTCTTCCGCCTTTTCTTATTAGGGTTTTTATCTACAGGATTTCCCATACTATGAATAGAATGGCAGAAAATGGAAAATCCTGATTTGCTTATTGCAATGGGAATGAAGTCTAACCAGAAAAGTGTTCGTGTAAGAAGAGTCGAACCAACAGCTTCGGCAGCGAAATTCTTGAGATCATCGGATATTCTCCTCAGTTTTGATGGAATTGTTATTACTAATGATGGAACTGGTAAGGAAAATTCTCTTTATATATCATCATGTTAATATATATTGGAATCTTCTGATTAAAACAATGAGTAGAAAATTAATAGCGGAAGCATACCTGAATCCATTGAAGGAGAAACCTTACAGAAAGAGAACCCTTTGAGATGATCTTCCAATTCTAGCCACTAGATTCTGCGTCAACTTCTCTTGAGAGGATTTTCAGAAATTGGAATACGTCGTGGTAGAATGGGGACCATAACCTTATTTATAAACTGCTAGGGCAGTTCACAATAACCGCTAGGGCAGTTTTAACTTCATCATAATTATATTTCCGCCTCTCATAGAAATAATAATTATCTAATGGTATCTACACAATAATCTCATGACAATTATACCCTTAAGCCAATTAATCAGTTATTAATTAGATCACTATATTTAGGCTTAATTAAATGATAGCACACACATTTTAATTATTTACATGTGTGGCCCAAATTATAGATTAATTACAAAAAATTATTCTAACAATCTCCCACTGGGCCACATGCATATGTAATCAAATAAATGTGCTTAACCTTATGAGCTCAAAATTTGCTATCATGTCCTTAGGGTATATCCGAACAATCTGGTCCATTAACTATACTGACATAGGATCAAGGTGGCCTTTGTTACATCAATCGTTACTAGACCAATCAATGGTCACATATATCAACATAGCTAAATGACATAGATCAATCATGAGTGCATAGCATGGAAATTACATGCAATGTGATCTATTCATGCCTATTTCCAACTGGTCCTACTTAACTTTATTAAGATCAAATTTTTATCATAATTTAACAGAGTGCAATAACATGAATACTTTATTTCTGCAGAACACAATCCAAATGTATAGATAAAGTCTAAACATAACATAGAGCAATATACAATGAATAATATAAACTCCCACTAAATCTGAATATCCTCAAATGAGACAACACCCATATGAGCAGTGTGCTCATGAAAGACCTTGGGTGGTAATCCCTTTGTAAGCGGATCCGCTATCATGGAGTTTGTTCCAATATGCTCTATGGATATCTGTCCACTCTGTACTTTTTCTTTTACAACTAGGAACTTGATATCAATGTATTTTGATTTTGTAGAACTCCTGTTGTTATTGGAATATAAAACTGCTGATTTATTGTCACAAAATATCTTCAGTGGTCTTTCAATACCATCCAGAACACGCAGCCCAGTGACAAAATTTTGTAGCCATATTCCTTGATTGGATGCCCCATAACATGCTACAAACTCTGCTTCCATGGTGGATGAAGTTATGAGTGTTTGTTTGGCAGACCTCCATGAAATTGCTCCACCAGCCAACAGATAAATATAGCCTGATGTGGATCTTCTGCTGTCTTGGCATCCAGCAAAGTCGGAGTCGGAATACCCAATGATCTCTAACTGATCCGATCTCCTATATGTAAGCATGTACTCTTTTGTTCTCTGTAAATATCTCATAACCCTCTTGGCTGCTCTCCAATGATCCATTCCAGGGTTACTTAGATATCTGCCTAACATACCAACAATGTACGCAATATCCGGACGTGTACATACCTGAGCATACATTAGACTCCCCACAGCCGAAGCGTAAGGAATCTTCTGCATTTCTTGACTTTCTAAACTATTTTTAGGGCATTGATTAAGACTGAATTTGTCTCCTTTAGCGACAGGGGTATCACCTGGTTTGCTATTTTGCATGCCATACCTTTTGAGAACTTTATCAATATAGGTCCTTTGTGACAATCCTAAAATACCCCTAGAACGATCTCGGAGTATCTGGATTCCTAAGACAAAGGAGGCATCACCAAGATCTTTCATCTCAAAATGTTTTGATAAAAATCTCTTGGTGTCGTGCAATATGCTACTATCATTTGTGGCTAGCAATATGTCATCGACATATAAAACCAGGAAAATATACTTACTCCCACTGAATTTGTGATACACACATTCATCCATAAGATTTGCCTCAAAACCACATGAGACAATAATTTGATGAAACTTGAAGTACCACTGACGAGAAGCTTGCTTGAGCCCATAAATGGATTTAGTTAATTTACAAACCATATTCTTTGAGTCTTCGGACACAAAATTTTCTGGTTGTACCATATAAATTGTTTCATCAATGTCACCATTGAGAAACGCTGTTTTAACATCCATTTGATGTAACTCAAGATCATACTGTGCAACTAGTGCCATGATTATCCTGAAAGAGTCCTTCGTAGAAACTGGAGAGAAGGTCTCTTTGAAGTCAATTCCTTCTTTTTGAGTAAAGCCTTTAGCTACAAGACGTGCTTTATATCTTTCTACATTACCATTTGAATCCCTCTTGGTTTTAAATATCCATTTACAACCAATGGGCTTCGTACCAACTGGTAATGGGACAAGTTCCCAAACTTTATTGTCTTGCATAGATTTGTACTCTTCATTCATGGCTTCAATCCATTTCTGAGAGTTGGAACTTTTCATGGCTTGCTGGAAGTTGATTGGATCATCTTCCATCATTCCACTTTCTACCTCATGTTCCTGGAGATATACGATATAATCGTCTGAAATTGCACTTCTCCTCTCTCTAGTGGATCTCCTTAATGGCATATTTTCTTGAGGTTGTTGAGTTTGTTCTTCAGGAGCAATGTCCTCATTTGCAATGGGTTGAACAATATTATCTGTTGGTTGAGGATCCAAGTTTACTTCTTGATCAATGATAGGTAGTGAAACCTGTACATTATCAAAAGCAATAGTAGATCCCTCTTCCTCCTCAAAGACAATATTCCTAGCCTGATTTCTCCCCCCAAACTCAACATCCTCAAAAAATGTTGCAGTTCCCGTCTCAAAAATTGACCTAATAGTAGGATCATAAAATTTAAAACCCCTTGATCGTTCTGCAGGCTTATTACAGAAGAAACATGTTACCTCAACTTTCTGTTTCTTTTGTTCTGGACCCTTAGAAGCAGCAACCTTATTATCCTTATTCTTTCGTTTGCCCTTATCCTTGGAAGTGCTAGCCAGATGAGCACTTTCGGTCTTGTCTTGCTTCAATCTCTCTTCCTCTTGCACACAAAATGAAATGAGCTCATTAAGAGTCCATTTATCCTTTTGACAGTTATAACTGACCTTGAATTGATTAAATTGTGAAGGAAGAGAGATGAGAACCAAATGCACGAGGAAATCATCAGATAACTCGAGTTTCAAAGCCTTAAGTTTTGAAGCAAGATGAGACATCTCCATGATGTACTCCCGAACATTACCCTTGCTTTTGTACTTCATTGAAATCAAGCTTGCTAAAAGCGTGCTTGTTTCAGCCTTATCGTTTTTGGAAAAACGTTTCTGAATTTCTGCAAGGAAGTCACTGGCATTAGTAACCTCATTGGTTACCGCACCTCTGAAAGCTTCTGGAATGCCGCGCTTCATAATCATAAGACTTAGCCTATTTGAACGTTCCCACTTATCCCAATAAACCTCATGCTCTTGAGTACTATCCTCATTGAGTTCATCGGGTTTGGGCATTCTCAAAGCTAAATCTATATCCATGCAGCCTAAGAGAATCATCATATTCTCTTTCCAGTCCTTAAAATTAGTCCCATTTAACATAGGGACATTATTGATGTTGGCAGATATAGAAGTAGTTGATATAAAAGCTGAAATAGAGAACAAAATAAAATGAATTAAATAAACCATCATGTTCACATAAAATAAGCAATTAAACACATAATCTTTAAATTTAAAAAACAAATTATGACATTTCAAGATACCTGGCACAACATTAATATCAAGTCTTTGGACAGTAATATTAACTGTAAGTGGTACTCTTGTTGTAGTGATCAAACATTGATGATAAGTTATGTCAAATAATAAATCTATCTTTGGATTGAGTTATTATTCACATTAAGTTACCTTTATAATCATCACACATTTATCACCACAGGTATGTATGCAATTTGACCAAATATTAACTTTCCTTTGGGCCAGTCAATACCCGCATGAATCACATACACACAAAAAATCTAACACCCCGAACAGACTAATCTACACGAAAGATGTCACTTTGGTGATTTTCCGCTTTAATTAGCCTATTTAAAATGCTAGATCAATAACTTAAATATTAATATCATAAAATGCTATTAAATAATAGTACCAAATGTATTTACTGCTTCATTATTTGATGGACTGTCACGGGGTTCAAGAAAGGATCGCAAGTTTCTGCCAAGAAAGGATCACTTTCCCAGTACTTACCCCATCTAACTAAGTTAACTTCAATTAAATCACTCTCTGAACAAACAATCTCCCTTGAACTAGAGTTCTAATGCATGATACAATATAGATGTGAAAACAACGATTCAACAGAAAACACACATCTTCAATATGACATTACGAGAGAGTCCAAGTAAATAAGTTCTGGATAACACGTATGACAAAATCTTTCACTAAAGTAAATACATTCTTTTGATAATGTATCCATGTAATCTGGAGTAATTTTCTAAGCCAAAAACTGGTTCATGTTAATGGTTCAACGAAATGGCCAAAAAAACAAATAACTCAATACGATTTCTTTCTTTCTGAAATTGATTATCATGAATGCTGATCGGAATGGAATTATATATCATGTATATAAAACAAAGTGTAATAAAATTGACGTTGAACATTCTTTACAACATACATAATATTACTGGGATATATTATGAACTCCACAAAAACACTACCTAAATTATGTATTTTATTGATGGTCAACAATTTCACACATAATCTTATGCATAACATTGTTTTGATTGTTATATCCTTGCATGTTTATGGTGAAAACCTAAATAACAAAACGGTTTTATAATTTTTTTTTTATTTTTATTTTTTATTTTTTATTTTTTAAATACATGCACAAATGTGGCTAAATGACATAGATCAATCATGAGTGCATAGCATGGAAATTACATGCAATGTGATCTATTCATGCCTATTTCCAACTGGTCCTACTTAACTTTATTAAGATCAAAATTTTTTATCATAATTTAACAGAGTGCAATAAAATGAATACTTTATTTCTGCAGAACACAATCCAAATGTATAGATAAAGTCTAAACATAATATAGAGCAATATACAATGAATAATATAAACTCCCACTAAATCTGAATATCCTCAAATGAGACAACACCCATATGAGCAGTGTGATCATGAAAGACCTTGGGTGGTAATCCCTTTGTAAGCGGATCCGCTATCATGGAGTTTGTTCCAATATGCTCTATGGATATCTGTCCACTCTGTACTTTTTCTTTTACAACTAGGAACTTGATATCAATGTATTTTGATTTTGTAGAACTCCTGTTGTTATTGGAATATAAAACTGCTGATTTATTGTCACAAAATATCTTCAATGGTCTTTCAATACCATCCAGAACACGCAGCCCAGTGACAAAATTTCGTAGCCATATTCCTTGATTGGATGCCCCATAACATGCTACAAACTCTGCTTCCATGGTGGATGAAGTTATGAGTGTCTGTTTGGCAGAACTCCATGAAATTGCTCCACCAGCCAACAGATAAATATAGCCTGATGTGGATCTTCTACTGTCTTGGCATCCAGCAAAGTCGGAGTCGGAATACCCAATGATCTCTAACTGATCCGATCTCCTATATGTAAGCATGTACTCTTTTGTTCTCTGTAAATATCTCATAACCCTCTTGGCTGCTCTCCAATGATCCATTCCAGGGTTACTTAGATATCTGCCTAACATGCCAACAATGTACGCAATATCCGGACGTGTACATACCTGAGCATACATTAGACTCCCCACAGCCGAAGCGTAAGGAATCTTCTGCATTTCTTGACTTTCTAAACTATTTTTAGGGCATTGATTAAGACTGAATTTGTCTCCTTTAGCGACAGGGGTATCACCTGGTTTGCTATTTTGCATGCCATACCTTTTGAGAACTTTATCAATATAGGTCCTTTGTGACAATCCTAAAATACCCCTAGAACGATCTCGGAGTATCTGGATTCCTAAGACAAAGGAGGCATCACCAAGATCTTTCATCTCAAAATGTTTTGATAAAAATCTCTTGGTGTCGTGCAATATGCTACTATCATTTGTGGCTAGCAATATGTCATCGACATATAAAACCAGGAAAATATACTTACTCCCACTGAATTTGTGATACACACATTCATCCATAAGATTTGCCTCAAAACCACATGAGACAATAATTTGATGAAACTTGAAGTACCACTGACGAGAAGCTTGCTTGAGCCCATAAATGGATTTAGTTAATTTACAAACCATATTCTTTGAGTCTTCGGACACAAAATTTTCTGGTTGTACCATATAAATTGTTTCATCAATGTCACCATTGATAAACGCTGTTTTAACATCCATTTGATGTAACTCAAGATCGTAATGTGCAACTAGTGCCATGATTATCCTGAAAGAGTCCTTCGTAGAAACTGGAGAGAAGGTCTCTTTAAAGTCAATTCCTTCTTTTTGAGTAAAGCCTTTAGCTACAAGACGTGCTTTATATCTTTCTACATTACCATTTGAATTCCGCTTGGTTTTAAATATCCATTTACAACCAATGGGCTTCATACCAACTGGTAATGGGACAAGTTCCCAAACTTTATTGTCTTGCATAGATTTGTACTCTTCATTCATGGCTTCAATCCATTTCTGAGAGTTGGAACTTTTCATGGCTTGCTGGAAGTTGATTGGATCATCTTCCATCATTCCACTTTCTACCTCACGTTCCTGGAGATATACGATATAATCGTCCGAAATTGCTCTCTCTAGTGGATCTCCTTAATGGCATATTTTCTTGAGGTTGTTGAGTTTGTTCTTCAGGAGCAATGTCCTCATTTGCAATGGGTTGAACAATTAAGGGTTGAACAATATTGTCTGTTGGTTGAGGATCCAAGTTTACTTCTTGATCAATGATAGGTAGTGAAACCTGTACATTATCAAAAGCAATAGTAGATCCCTCTTCCTCCTCAAGGACAATATTCCTAGCCTGATTTCTCCCCCCAAACTCAACATCCTCAAAAAAATGTTGCAGTTCCCATCTCAAAAATTGACCTAATAGCAGGATCATAAAATTTAAAACCCCTTGATCGCTCTGCAGGCTTATTACAGAAGAAACATGTTACCTCAACTTTCTGTTTCTTTTGTTCTGGACCCTTAGAAGCAGCAACCTTATTATCCTTATTCTTTCGTTTGCCCTTATCCTTGGAAGTGCTAGCCAGATGAGCACTTTCGGTCTTGTCTTGCTTCAATCTCTCTTCCTCTTGCACACAAAATGAAATGAGCTCATTAAGAGTCCATTTATCCTTTTGACAGTTATAACTGACCTTGAATTGATTAAATTGTGAAGGAAGAGAGATGAGAACCAAATGCACGAGGAAATCATCAGATAACTCGAGTTTCAAAGCCTTAAGTTTTGAAGCAAGATGAGACATCTCCATGATGTACTCCCGAACATTACCCTTGCTTTTGTACTTCATTGAAATCAAGATTGCTAAAAGCGTGCTTGTTTCAGCCTTATCGTTTTTGGAAAAACGTTTCTGAATTTCTGCAAGGAAGTCACTGGCATTAGTAACCTCATTGGTTACCGCACCTCTGAAAGCTTCTGGAATGCCGCGCTTCATAATCATAAGACTTAGCCTATTTGAACGTTCCCACTTATCCCAATAAACCTCATGCTCTTGAGTACTATCCTCATTGAGTTCATCGGGTTTGGGCATTCTCAAAGCTAAATCTATATCCATGCAGCCTAAGAGAATCATCATATTCTCTTTCCAGTCCTTAAAATTAGTCCCATTTAACATAGGGACATTATTGATGTTGGCAGATATAGAAGTAGTTGATATAAAAGCTGAAATAGAGAACAAAATAAAATGAATTAAATAAACCATCATGTTCACATAAAATAAGCAATTAAACACATAATCTTTAAATTTAAAAAACAAATTATGACATTTCAAGATACCTGGCACAACATTAATATCAAGTCTTTGGACAGTAATATTAACTGTAAGTGGTACTCTTGTTGTAGTGATCAAACATTGATGATAAGTTATGTCAAATAATAAATCTATCTTTGGATTGAGTTATTATTCACATTAAGTTACCTTTATAATCATCACACATTTATCACCACAGGTATGTATGCAATTTGACCAAATATTAACTTTCCTTTGGGCCAGTCAATACCCGCATGAATCACATACACACAAAAAATCTAACACCCCGAACAGACTAATCTACACGAAAGATGTCACTTTGGTGATTTTCCGCTTTAATTAGCCTATTTAAAATGCTAGATCAATAACTTAAATATTAATATCATAAAATGCTATTAAATAATAGTACCAAATGTATTTACTGCTTCATTATTTGATGGACTGTCACGGGGTTCAAGAAAGGATCGCGAGTTTCTGCCAAGAAAGGATCACTTTCCCAGTACTTACCCCATCTAACTAAGTTAACTTCAATTAAATCACTCTCTGAACAAACAATCTCCCTTGAACTAGAGTTCTAATGCATGATACAATATAGATGTGAAAACAACGATTCAACAGAAAACACACATCTTCAATATGACATTACGAGAGAGTCCAAGTAAATAAGTTCTGGATAACACGTATGACAAAATCTTTCACTAAAGTAAATACATTCTTTTGATAATGTATCCATGTAATCTGGAGTAATTTTCTAAGCCAAAAACTGGTTCATGTTAATGGTTCAACGAAATGGCCAAAAAAACAAATAACTCAATACGATTTCTTTCTTTCTGAAATTGATTATCATGAATGCTGATCGGAATGGAATTATATATCATGTATATAAAACAAAGTGTAATAAAATTGACGTTGAACATTCTTTACGACATACATAATATTACTGGGATATATTATGAACTCCACAAAAACACTACCTAAATTATGTATTTTATTGATGGTCAACAATTTCACACATAATCTTATGCATAACATTGTTTTGATTGTTATATCCTTGCATGTTTATGGTGAAAACCTAAATAACAAAACGGTTTTATAATTTTTTTTTTTTTTTTTTTAAATACATGCACAAATGTGGCTAATGATTAGACCATTACACATAGCACTAAACTCAAGACTAATAGGATCCAAGACCAACCATAACGTGTGGAAGCGAAACATTGCCATAGTGGAGGTTATGACTGTGATGGTGTTTGGCCACTCAATTACATATAATATTCAACCAAAAAATGTCAACCGAAGGACGCTGAAAGATAAATTTTAATTTTCAAAACCAAAATAAAAATAAAACCCTATGATCTTTTGCGCAGAACTTTACATAATACGAAGGATGCCCACCGCAACTAACAGGTGACAAATGAAGATAATTAAATACATCATACACGGTTGGTTATACCCTCCATAATTTTCAAAAAACATACCGGTGCAATTAAAACAAAATAAATCACGCAAGGATTCTTACCGATAATAGCTGAAACAAAACGGATCATCAATACTGAGAATACCATTATTACTACAACAAATCATCTTTACTTACTACTTACTTAATCGCGATTTCTATCCAACGATACCAGCCCGATTTCAGTCAGAAAAAAATGCAGAAATATACGTCTACAAGACCTAGGCGAAGAGGTCTCCACGACCTCCGAAGGTCAATCGAACAGCAATGGAAGCAGACAACATGGGAGAACTAAGGCCTCTGCCAAAAGCTGGAAAACATTTCGAATGGGCGAGAAAAATGTACTCAGAATACAAAGATAGGACATCTCAGGCGACTTGAGAAGAGATTAGAGGAGCCCGTCTCAGAAATCCTCAGCGGCAATGTGATATAATATGTAATTTGTGCCAAGATAATATGGGGTTCGCTGCCAAGATAATTCGTAATAAGTATACTGGACAGTTATGGAGTTCGTACAGCACTGAACAAAGCATCTTTTAGCATGGGAAAAAGACGCCGATGGTTTAATGGTGTTGCCAGAATTGCAAGAACCAGAATTCTGAAGTTTAAATACAATGTAATACATACACAAGAAAGAAAGGCGTTTGGATGGAGGCCCAGATTTTCTATATTTGGATTCAGATGTCTCAGATTTGGTCTTGCAGAGATGCAAATACAGGGCGTTCAAAAAAATTACAACTTCGATGGAAGTCCACAGACTAAAAAAAAAATTCTTTGCTGTGCAGATTTAATAAATGAAAAACGGATCGCTATTCAAAGCATTTATAATATTTTACTTTCTCTGAGACTTTAAACAAAAAAATTTCTGAAAAGAATCCATTGACTTATAATATTTTGTGCTTGGTTCTTTTTTTTTTTATTTTTTTTTTATTTTTTTTTATTTTTTTATTTTTTTATTTTATTTTTTTAAATACATGCTTGCTCGATTACTTGTTTGTATTTCATTTATACAGTTCATGTAAGTGTTCCATCATCTGTGTATTTCAATTTTGGTGTATGTCATATTTTTACACACATGCACTCTTGTGACGTCTTTTCTGTAGAACTTAATAAAATAACAGAGAGTTGGCTAGGTTATAGTATTTGTATTTGTTAAATTCTTCTAATGATATTTCATTCTGCCATTTTATTCCCTTTCAGGTGTGGGGAGCGTATAGGTTTTAGCTACCTTGTTTCAAAGAAATACACAGGAGAGCATGCAAGAGTCAAAATTCTACGTGATTCTAAGTATCATGAATTTGATATTGAGCTTTCTACTCATAAGCGCCTAGTCCCTGCACATATAAAGGGGAAGCCTCCATCTTATTACATAATAGCTGGATTTGTGTTTTCAACTATCTCTGTGCCATAGCTTCGTTCTAAAGTATGTTGTTGAATAATATATTTTGGTGTAAAGTATTTTGAATTAAATAATTGCGAGGATGAATAAAAATATGTTTCTTACTAGTTTCTGAAATGAGATTTTAAATTGCAGTATGGAAAATATTATGACTATGATGCTCCAGTAAAACTGTTGGACAAGCTATTGCATTATATGGCACGAACAGAAGACGAACAGTTGGTGGTGATTTCTCAGGTTAGAACTTAGAATACAATTATTACTTGCAAAAATATAAGATGACAAGTTGTCAGTGAATATTAATCATGTTTATTGGTCTTATATAAAATATAGTTAAGAATACCTACTACCAAGTTTTTATTTTGTGATTGACAGGTGCTGGTTGCAGATATAAATATTGGTTACGAGGATATTGTAAATACTCAGGTAGAAGCTTGCAAACTAAAAATTATGTATCTCGACTATTAGGAAGTCTTGTTGGCAATTTCAACATCCTATTCATTCTTGATTTTTGTAAACATTTATAGGCTATAAACTCTAATATATGAGGAATTCATCATTTATAATGTCCATGTGTTGGCTTTCAATGGAGTGTATGTAAAGAATCTCAGGCATCTTACAGACATGGTCGAAAATTGTGAAGATGAATTTTTGAGATTTGACCTGGAGTATCAACAGGTCATGAGCTTTATCCCATGCTCCATGGTCTCAACACTTAACCTTTTGGTATTATATAGTAATTAATAAATTATTATTATCTCTAATTTTTAAAATCTTTGAAGCATGACATGGCAGTTTTCAACTTTATAGATCGTTGTTTTGGCAACCAAAAAATCAAAGGAAGCAACTACTGATATTCTTGCAACACACTGCATACCTTCAGCCATATCTGATGATTTGAAAACGTGAAGCAGTTTTCCAGAGGTGATATTCCTTACATTCTATGACTACAAATATGTAAAACTGAAGTATTTAAATGGCCATCAAGCGGTGTAGGCAGGATAGGTGCTTATTCATAATGGATATTATTTACTTTTCCCTAAACAAAGCTGCACATACTTGATGTCTACCATAAAGTGTATTTAAATCTCAATTAACTGTGGTTGGTTTTTCAGTACCATCGATAAAAACCTTAATGCACCAATAGTCTTATTAGTGGTTTTTTAGGAATATTTTTATCTTATTGAAAATTCAAATGGAGAGTAAGGGATGGATTTATTTTGGAATTGTGGTTTTTACATTTTCAGTTGTCTCAAAATGTGTTCCCTGTGTTTTAAATAATTTGTTTTTCCTTTAGATTTCCTTATCAAGGAAGCAATCCAGGCCAATATATGTATTATGTTCCATGGAACCTGTACCAACCCCTCTGGGGGGTTGTGTCCCGTTCATTTCCCATGTGTGGTAGTTTATTGTATCCAATGTCTTCTCTCATGTGTAGCAGGCATTTGTGATAGTGATTGACACCACCTTGGAAACTGTAATGATCTGGGCCTTAAGATATATGGGTGGAAAGCTCTTTCCAAGCCCTTTCCATCGTTGTAGAACAAACAGCCTCATTCTTCAGGGTGTTAGAGCATTGGGGTCATCTTTCTGTCCATCCTACCACTTTATGGAAGTTATTTTCATCACTTGTGTATCATCTATTTCATGTTTGGAGGAGTTTGTGGTCATGTTTGGGGGATCATTGCATGTGGAGATGGGGCTTGTTAAAGTTGTTCCATCATTTTTGGATATTTGCAATTTTGGTCATGCATGATGAATTTATTACATAGTATGTAGTGTGCAATCTTATTAAGGAATAAAATAGCAAATAAACTGAGCCTATGTACACAAATACTCTTTTCTTCGTGAACAATAGAAGTGATAATGTTGATATACACCAAATTTTGTCAAAACTCACATGGAAAGAGGATAAAGGGACCCAATATGCAAAGGGTACACAACAAAAATTAGTGCATGCTTTGCCCTTCATATTATAAAGGCATAGATAGAAATTTTAGAGCCCATTTCCTATATTCCAAAGAGTGGAGTTTAAATTCTGCTCTAAGGATCTAGAAAAAGTGCATAATGCCAATAAGTCATCCTACCAGTGGAGGCCATATTTCTTCATATTTGCAAGATATAAGCATTGCAGTGATTCCCACTAATTGTAGTTTCCCCTTTGTAACACTCAATAGAAAGGTATCTATCAATGATGTTGACAGTGAGATACAATGTCTTTGGAATCAGGTCAAATTTCAGATGCACCTACAAAGTCTAAGAATTCAAATTCAAGCTTAAGAAATAGCCCAAATAAAACCTCTTTTAGATCTAAGCATTACATCACACAGAACTGGCATAGAAACAGATTTGTACCTCTATCAACCAATCAATGAGGATCGCCCTCATCTTCTCATTGATTTCAATCTGCCCTGTAATCTGGAGGTACGCAGCTCATGTTCTGGACATACAGGGCTACCAATTTTAAAAATAAAATAAAATTTACCTTTTAGATTCACAAAATAATGCAATTATTGATAGAGATACATACCTCAATATTCCGATAGAACTTGTATATATCTTCAACATATTCAACAATTGCCAATTGATTTTCAAGGTCTCCATCATCAATGCTAGGGATAACTTAGGATAACTTCGTGGAAGTCCCTACATGCATCCTGAAATACCCATATCAAGATTATTAATCGTTTTCATCCCACGTACAGTATAAATAGACACAAATCTATCTTAAGCCATATAGAACCTGTGAGTTTTGGTAGCTTCATTATCCACAATCTGATTCAAGGAAAAGTACAACCAACAAGAATAGAAATCTGCCCCTGCCAAGTACAACCAACAACTCAGAAAATTGCCCTTGTAAACTACAACCAACAAACTCAGAAATATGCCTTTGTAAGGTACAGTCAACACAACATAAAACTATCCCTTCAAATCTATGTAGGCTGAATTGAAAAGACACCCAAAACAACAAGGAAGCTGCTCTATCAATAATGATTGGGCATACTTCTTTTCTAAGCAATTGTTTGTTGGGATTGGGGGTGTATGATCTATGTGGCATCGGGTATGAGGCCTACCCCTATGCTTTGTTGAAAGCCATAGCTATGGATCACCTCTTGCCACCTCTTTACTAACAAGTATATTGGAAGTATATATATTGGCATTCTCATCTCATAGAATACATTATTATCTCATTGCCTCTTTGATATTTCCAAAATAGAAATAAAGAAATATAGTAATGTCCATAAGAAACCACAATAAGTCAACAGGACTAGAAGAAGGGATAATGAATCATTATTAGTGGGAACCATTATAGCAAGAACAAAAGATTAAGGCTTAGACGATATGGATATAAATTTATAAATAAGGCAAGAATATTTTTTTATGAGATTTTTCTTAGCTCTGATCTATGAATGTATTGCTACTATCCATCTTCATACATACCAAATATTGTCATCATTGTGGAAAGTAATGGTGACGTTTCACCCTTCCTTTAAGGACCATTATAATTATTTTTTTTACAATTTTAATTGAAATGGCAACGGTCCTTTATGCTGCATCATTAAAAGATTTTCAAAATGAAAAGCGGTGACAATCTCATAGTGGTTGTCACCATTGATATGTTAATGGAAATATACTCAATAGTGAGGGTCGTTGCAAGGCCCTCATCATATGTCATTGGCGATGCTCAGTTTTTTGGTGATGGAGGCCCTTAGGTCCATCACCAAAAATTCATATAAATGGGTGAGGGTCACCATTTGTCACTAATAATCCATATTAGTGACGAACATTGAATATCACCACACCACCTCTACTTTTGGGGACACAGTCATTGGTGACATTCAAATTTTGGTGACGTCCTCCCTTTTCACCATCACCGATGAGATTATGGTGGCATGTCTCAACCCTCACCAATGATCGGTCATTGACCGTCACCATATATGCATCAAATAGAAAGGGCCAAAATAAGTCTGTCACCAACACTTCATAACGATTGGTGACGGTCACAACCTGGAATAATAATAATTATTAGTGGCGGACCTTGATTGTCACCACATACCCTCCACTTTAGGTGACGGTTCCTTTGGCGACGCTCAGGTTTTGGTGACAGGGCCCCTTTTGACCATCACCAATGAGCTTATGGTGACATTTTTGGACCCTCACCAATGACCTTTTTTCTTGTAGTGTATACTGGTATCATTATGATAACCTTTTCTACTTCTTTTTTGCAGAGGGATGATCGAGGCAAGTCCCCGGCTGTGGATCTGACGACACTATCATCCAGGTATCAGGTAAACATAGTTGTAATTTTAGGAATCTATCATGATAGATATGTTTTGTTAATATACTTTTTTCCTCAGTCTATTTCTTTTACGTCAGTAATGTTTTTCACATTTTTGTTGTAGACCAATGATTCAGTGTATGAAACAACATCACAGCAATCAATAGATTTTGATGTGCATGAGTTGTTAGGAGATGCTGACATTGGTTCTTCTCTAGACCCAGTTAAGGTGATAGAGAAGACCTTGAAAAAAATTAATGTGGATATCCTTGGTCTGCTATTCATTATTCTGCAGACAGACGAGATTAAAGCCGAGGTTGAAGTGTTGGTAAAGAGATCTCAGGCCTTGAAAGTAACTTGTGGAATCTTGAATCATAATATAAATTCCTTTAGAACTTTATAATTTTTACTTTTATATGATAGTGAACTTATAAAATATGGTTTGTATTTACAGGATTTTCTGCAACCACACACTAGTGGTCAAGGCAGTGTTGGCCCCAGTGATGCTCATGGAGATCTGTCGTCACATGAGCAAATGAATCCACGTACATCAAATCATGCATCATTTTTGTTGACTGAACAGTTGGAAACACGTTCTGTGACACCCCTGAGGCTAGCAGAGAGTGCACCCGCTAGTGATCGACGCACAGCAGATAGTGTAGAAGAAGGGGTCAATGCAGAGCCTTCTAGTATTGATATTTCTGAAGCATCATTTCCTGGATCTTCCTATGTCACTAGCACGGGTACAATCCAAGCAACATTTTTTGTGGACGAAGATCTCATTCCAATAAAGATAGAGAAGATCCCAGGTAATTATACATTGTTCAAGTTAGTGTTTATAATTTGATTGTAATATACCGATAAAACATTTTTTTCAACTAATGATGGCATGATCGTTTTGTAGGAAATGATGTTTTTATAAACATCTAAATGATTTTTCCTTGGAGATCTTCAGGCCCACCTTCCGCACAAGGTGGGATAGACAAACGAAAAATTTAATGAGATCATTTGCATCCTCTCCATTCTGTCCAATCTTCCTGCAATATAGAGGACGCTTTAATGGTTTTGTAGGGATTTGGAAGGATACATGTCTTGACGATAAGGACAAACAATAGGAGAATGGGTGTCATGCAACTTGTCAGTGAGCAAAAATTCCTTAATGAGCTTCAATACTTCTCTCACCTTGGGTGACTTAACACAAAGGAGAATTATTCATATATTTGAATCTAAAGAATAACAAAAACCCTAGTTCACCTTCTTATCTCTTCTTGTACATACTAGACATTAGGAATGGATCCCAGAGTATGGACAAAATTTTGAATAAAAAAATAATGCTCCATGCCTTCACTATCCTACTTCTAGGTACAATTCTCAACAAGAATAAAAGGATTCATGCTACCATCATATATTTCCACAATCATGATATATTTAGCTTTATTGGGAGAGAATTTTTTTCATTCAATTATGGTGTTTCACCAAGGAAACATGCAATTTAAGAAGTATTAGAGGCATTGTCTAATTTATATTTTTTATGTTCCATTATAGTGGTTCATCAAGGAAGCCTAAGGAATGCTAATAACTAGTTGGCATCTTGAATTTTTCAATGAAACTGGTTGGCATCCTATTGTCTATATGAAATTAGTTGACATCTCGCTTCCTGTATGAAATGCTAATCAACTCCTCGTTGACTAGGTCATAAACATTTTTTAAGGATAACTACAAATAATATTAAACTAATTCATATATTATATCGATTCATATATTATATTGGTCAACTATCAAATATAGTGATTAATATCACATAAAAAACATTAAATTATTATATCATTTAGACAATGATTATTTAGGGTTATAAAGTTTGGATGTTTTTTATTGCAATTTTTATCATATAACTAAATTTTAATAACTAGATATTAGTCATTATATTAGATAATCCTAAAGTACTCCTTTGAAAGTGTACAAGGATTAAAACGTAGAAATCTATGAGAAGAAAAAAATGGATAGAAGACACTTATTGGAAAGATGTTTGTCATATTGCATCCTTTTTTAGGGAGTATGGGAAGCAAAATGCCTACATGCTCAAAAAAGTTCCCCAACACCACAAAAAAAAAATCCCTTCGATGAAAGAATTATGCCAAGGTCACCAATCCTTAAGACCTACTACAAAAGTTGACAAAGCACATAGTACTTGGTGATCCCAACTCAAAAATCAACTCCACTAGTTATGCAATAGATATTGACCAATGAAGAAAATACCACATAAGAGAGACTAATGAAGCAGGAGATTGAGAAAAAAAAATTATGCCACTACAAGTAAATGTATTAGTCTTGAATTCCCACATATTAGAGATGTAGAATGGCCATGAAGACGTGTATCAATGTGGGCTTGCATAGAATATATGAAGCCCATACAAGGTTGTGTAAGCAATCACTTTGGATGAGTTGACAACTACTCTAATGGATATGTTCAAGACTAAGTCTTTGAGATATGATGGTATTTTGTGTACATTCCATAAGGCCACATGGAACTTTGGCAACTTGAACTTGTTATAATCACACATACAAGTTATGCATAATCCATCCTTAGGTCAAGGAGAAGACAATGTCATGTGCAATTAGTAGCATCTTACAAATCTTTTGTAGTTTCCACCATACAGTTTAACTCATCCTTTCGACCTTGTCTGGCCACCCTTTTCACATCTATAATTGACTACAGTTCTTGAATGCAATCATCAGTTTTGTCTTCTATGTTGTCCATAACCCTTTCAAGTTCTTTCATTTTCATCCACTTTACCTCACCTTTTTTATAGTCCATCTATATTTTATGATGGACTTTCCTCATGTTTAGCTTTCTCAACCTCCTATGTGTCATTTTTATACAAGTAATAACTAATTTGGAACTTGAATGGACTATCAAGTTTATAACCTGTGTCATCTCTAAGATATTCATGTTCTCTCTTCCCCTTGTTGTAATTTGTCTTCATTCAAGAGCACATGGCCTAAGTCATCAATACTTTTCATTGATAAATATTCCAACACCTCTACAGAAATGCCCAACTTTGTAATGCCATTTTCCTCACTTGTAGGTTCTTAACTTAGAAGATCAAGCTCCTTGTATATTTTATGTCCTTGAATAACCATGGCTCAACATTCTATTACATTTGGTCCAAATTATACCAATGGAAACGTAGTGCTTGAAACATCCAGGGATTTTGGGGAGTGAGAGAAATCCTTATAATAAAAAAGATTCATGGAAGATGCAAAATCCAATTCACTTTATTTATCTAAAGATCCTAAATAATTCATTTTGAGATCATCAATGGTTGAAAAAACTAAGGAACATGGAAAAATGACTTTTCTGCAAGCGTATTTCTTCAGTATCCTCAGTAGTTCAATTCAGTTTTATGAGATGGCCATTAAGATCTGACTGCAGGGGATACATATACATAGATAAGAAGAACACATTTACTCTCCCCTCTTTACTAACTTGCAATTGTATCAATTCAATACCCAACATATTTTGTTATCTTATATTTCATTACTCAAAGATATAGATTTAAATATGGAAGTTATTTGGGGTTTTATTGAGTGATGCATTTCCAGAACAGATTAATATTGGTTCAATCCACCCGTGTGAAGGTTTTGATATGATATATGCGTGAAGGTTTTCACATACTTTAAGTTCCAAGAAACCATTGATTTGACAAGCAATAATTAAAATACATTTGAACATTTGTAAACCCGTCACATTCCCTATGGTCAAGAATCCCTCATCTATGACACTAAGAAGGCTCCCAAGCCACATATCATTTAAAGACTTACCATAATGTCCAATTGTAGCAAGATTGATATCACTAATCTTAGAGCTTATAGATTTAACTTCATCAACATTTTGGTATTTAACAAAACCATAATAGTCATTCATCACTCACAAGGAAACAATCATTGATACTCAACTATTGAATTCAGACATGATTACGTCCAATTGCTTTTAGGGATTTGTTTCCTATTTGGGTACATTACTCTAGATTAAGGGTCACTAAGTTTGCATAATTTATAGCAATAGATTCCAAACCTTTGTCTCCAATCCATGGGCACTTGCACAATTCAATTTTCTCCAATAACATACAACCCTTTGCTATTGTATCCAGCCTTGAATCACTAAATAATAGGCAATCCAAAAGAATCAAAACTCTCATAGTTGAGTAGCCAAGGCCAATAGTATGGGGGAATATAGTAGTAATCCCTTGATGAGAGATAGAACCATGATTTAAAAATTTTCCCAAGTATCCATGGCTACTTGTGCAAACAACAATTGCAAAAATCCTAATCTCGGTAACTTTCTTCCCTTCTAAGCATTTAGTGAGATCCCTAGTAATCCATCGTGGTTGGTTCTTATATACTAACATTTATTCCGTCCAATTTTGTGTGTATGTACCATGAATGTACATGCATCTAATTTTTATCTCAATAATCTATGTGACAATTTCACTTATGATCAACACTCATTATTGTTCTTGCTTATTTTCTTATATTGCATGCATTACCTAAATTATCAACATTGGACAACCATTGCATTGCATGCATTAGTCTTGATATCTACCTAAATTATCACCATTGGACAACCAATGCAATGCATGCATTAGTCTTGATCTTTATGGTACTATTCAATAGCATACTATGCATCTTATCTTTCCATGAAATTAACCAATTAAACAAGCTAGAATGAGGGAAATTCATTGCAGCACATCCTTACTATAATACCAATAATCCAATAATGAGAAAGATTTGAAATAGAATGAACATGCTAAAATCATTTCCATTCTAAGATATATGTTATGCATGTTTTGTGACTCACAATGTGAAATTCACTACTAACAAATTTACCAAGTCACTTTGGGTATCCAAGCACCAAATCAACTATTATAGAAAATAAACTCCAATAAGAAATACACACAAAGAAAAGAAACAATTGACAAGAATAATCTTTATTCCATACATCCTAAAACAAACCTACCTAGGATCTCATTGTGATTCCCTAAAAGGATCCAGTACAGCTAGATCAACCTCTATAATGTAGTGATGGATTGTGTCACTTCTCCCAAAAATATGTTCGATGTTGAACTTGGTCTGGATCATAAAAATAGACCTTAAAAACCATGCTAAGCACATATATCCTTGTGGAGGATTGGGATGATCCCAATCCTTTCCTTAGATGTTCAACTATATCAAACAGAGTGAGATCATTTGTCTCTGAGCAATAATATTTCCTATCATCCCCCCACAACATTCTTGGAAAAGGTTTATTTGCACATTCCTCCATGCCACTTTTGGAAGTGTTTTGACACATCTTTTGTAGACAATAGACAATACTAGTTCTTCCAAAGTAACCGAATATAATGTCTTTATTCTAGAAGTTTCACTTTTTTTGCTAATATTTTACAACTTCTAGTAAATGTACTTCAAATTCGTTATGATATTTTTTAATTACATTAATAATAGCTATGTTGGATATTTGATTACCACCTAGAGGAGCATCATGTAAAATATGAAGTTGTTCATGCATTTGCAACATTGAGGAATCAAGCAAAGCAATAGATAATGTCAATTCCTCACCATCCCCTTCTCTACCACTCAAGAATACAACCTTTAGGAAAATACTAGCATGCTACTCAATTTCCTTTATACTATCTTCCTCAAATGCATGAGATGATATTTTCTATAGTGTTGCTTTGGCATTTCCCTAGGTAGCTTGAATGTGTTTTTTCTGGTAGAAGCCATATACAATGTCTAACACTGTGAAGATATTGGTTGACCCTTTTCAAGTAGAAGGATTCAAATCCGTATTTAAATTTAAAACCCTCAAGGAGTATTATAATTGTTTATCAACTAATGAAAATTTTCCTCACATCAAGATGGGGCCAAAATAATGTTTGTGCTTGGCGGTTTCATCAACAACACTCTGAAATTGGAATGTTGTGGTCATATTTCTCTTTATTATTGATTTTTGTAGCTTAGGTGAATTTTTTCATGTCACGGGATCTCTATATTTTTTTTTTCAAATTCCACATATTCGTCGGATATCTGACATCCACTTCCAAGATATCCGACACCGTCGCCATACCATTGACGGCTAAAAACGTTGGATATCTGACTTCTTACAATGAAAATACCGTCGGATAACCGACGGACCCTTACAAAGAATCCGACGTTGTCTTCATACCACTAACGGCTAAAGGCGTCTGTCTTTGATGTCAATCGTGCCGAATATCTGACGCCTCATCCGACTTCATAGCCATACCACCGACGGCTAAAGGCATCGGTCTTTGATGTCAATCGTGTCGAATATCTGACCTCTTATAAAGTGAGGGTTGTCGGAGATTCAATGGGAATATTAAAAGAGGACTTGTCAGATAACCAACCGGAGTTGTCGAATATCCGACCTCCTATAAAGTTAGAGTTGTCGGATATTCGACGGTAATATTAAAAGAGGAGTTGTCGGATATCCAACCTAACTATGTCGGATATCCAACGCATTCATTTTACTGTCAAAATATCCGCCAAAGTGCCACCGACATTTAAAAAATAAGATGCTTGTCGGATGGTTGGAAACATGTCATCGAAAATCGGACATCTATGCCGTTGGATTTTGGGTTCAAAAATCCTAGTGCCAATCTAATCTATCCTATGCTATATTTCCAAATTTGGGAATCTGCAATGTCAACTCTAATAATAAGTCCAAAAAAGCATCTCTGGTTGTTTGGCTCTACAGTGAAAAAATTGCCTTGATGTAACCAATTATCAGAAGCTATTTTTCCATTGGCAATGAATGCCAACATACACATAGGCCACTAAAAGTTAAATACATAGATGAACAAGATTGTCATAGGATCCATGATCTAAGTTCCTCAACACCTACTAACTAGAGTTTTATAGCTCTTTCTTTTTTTCTTTGTTTTCCATTAGACATCTGATATCATTTTAATTGACTGAACTCTTTTATCAGATAGATTTCTCTCAACTTGTTTACAAGTTAATACATAACAAGTTTGTTGGTGGTGTAAGATATGGTACTAAAAATTATATAAGAATTCTCTTTATCTGCAGTTATGATTTTTTTTTAAATGTGTTTTTGAATTTGGTGATGTCAACTCTATAGAATTATCATGCATGGACCGCCCTGAGAAGAGCAAGAGAAATTGAAAACATGCATAACACAAATGCTTGCAAGCTGGATTTTAAATTAAGCAAAGCACAATCTAGAATGGCAGAGCTGGAGTGGTATAAATATCTTTGTGAGAAGGAATACATTTATGATTCCTTCAAGAAAAAAGTTGGATATTATGATTCCTTCAAACAATTAAATGGCAAGAGGGATATCAATGCAAATTTGCGTAGGGAAAAGTTGGCCGCGTTTTGGGATGAGATTATTAAAATGTGGGAGCAACATGAGTTTCCAAGTGATTCAGAACACCCAAGCAAGTGGACATATGCTGGTAATACATATAGCAGACTAGCAGAGCCTCTGGATATTGTACACTATTATCGTACCTCAAAGGGAAAGGGTAGCTATCTTTCTGATGGAAGACCCACTCGTCATAAAGTTATTCAGAAATGGTCTAAAGATATTGTAAATACTCAAACATACTACTAAATCAAGCCTAAGGGGTCTCATAATTGTCCACTTTGCTTCTGTTTTAAATTAATATTTCAGATGAGCTATGAGGATTACAATTTCGAATGAAGCCAATCTGCTAGGTAACGTGACCTTGGTCCCTATTAGATAAAGAACTAGTTCTCACATCTGGGATCCCTAGGGAAGAGGAACAAGTTGGCATTTTCGAACAACTTGACGTAACTTCCATCTTGTATCATCAAGCCATCTCCCATTAACAAATTATGAATCTACTTAGTTTCATTATTTATGTTATAAAAAGTGTAAAATTTAAAGTGCTCTTATAGGATAATATTTTGGAGGTCATAGTTGCACACCGTTAGGGGTATGATTGCCTTGCTTGTTTAGATTTGTGTCTTCTATTACTCTAGAAGTATTCAAATACCAATGGGAAAATGATGTGGATTTGTCCAGTTTAGTAACATGTATTTCTTATTAAGATTTGAGTCTTTATTGCAAGCTTTATTGTTTAGTATATTTTTGTATCTCAGGAAGCAATGCAAATAATTTGAATGTAGCATTTCACTCTTCCTTTTCTGAACATGCATAAGCTTTCCACTATAACCTTCATGTAGAATCTAGAATTTTTGAAGGCACTATTCAAATTTCAAGTTGGTTATGTGTATTGAACTAAAATGTATATGAAAAAGTTGGAAATTTATTATATTTTAATTTTATATTTCAGGGTTTTAGACTGAAAGCAATACCAAGGTATCCATTATATTCAATTATTCTAGACTGAGAAGAATATTAATTTCATAGATGTTTTGCAGCATTCTTTAATTCAATATTAATTGATAACTGAGTCTCTTCATCTTTGCAGCGTCGAATTTTCAGAGGATGGAAAATCTCAAGTCTCAAATCATAGATTCAAAAGATGGATTCTACATAGGAATATGCAAGGACTTCAAGGAAAACAGAGGACATATATTGGGTAGCAAGATGTGCGAGAGCGTAGTGGGTGTTGCTTAAATGACAATAAGAGAATTATTGGATTTCTATGGGCATTGCCAAGGTTTCACTTAGTGGCCATTGCAATATTTTGAAAAGTCATCGATGTAGATGATTTTCATGTAAAGTATGGAGACTGTTTTTTTCATGGACTAGTATTAGTCCATTAGTGGATATTTGGTTGGAAATTCAATATATTGTAATACTTGACATTTTTCACATAATAAAATTTACATGGTTGAAATTATATGTGTACTTGATATCATTTAGTGTTGTAATTAATTAATGCGATTTTGTATGATTCACATGTGTATTTAGATTTGATTAGCATGAATATTATAATGAACACAAATAAAAAGAATAAATGACTAAATTAGTCTTTATATTGATTAATAATGAAAGAAACTAAAATAATATAAAACTACTAAATTAGTCATTTATACAATGAATATGAAACTACTAAATAAAGATAAATGACTACTACAATTGATAAATTTGTGACTAAAAAAATGACTAAAATTCACATATAAATAACTATTAGTAGCTAATTTACACTATCTTATAGCTCGACTAACTTAGTCGTATTTATTTTAGTCATTAAAAGTTTCCTTAGTTAGTAGTATATTTGGTCATTGATTTAGTCATTAATTGTGGCAATTAATGACTAAATCAATGACCACATATACGACTAAATAAGGCAACTATTAATGACTAAAATAAATACGACTAAGTTAGTCGAGCTATAAGATAGTGGAAATTAGCTACTATTAGTCGCTGACTAAAAAATAGTTGTTTATATGTGAATTTTAGTCATTTTTTTAGTTAGTAATTTCTCATTTTGTACTAGTGATAGTTGCAGTGCACTTCTAGTTTCTTCAACCATGCACCATGAATGTGCCATGCCTTTCTTCCCTAACTTGAAATCATGCTTAACTGAATTTGGAGTGAACTCACCTCATAATTGATGTAGGAGCACTTAGTTAACAAGCTAACATAAGTGTCATCATGCAATAGGAGCAAATTTAGTGTTCTAACTTAAGTGCCATTTTTTTAATTTTATTTTAACTAAAGTGTCATCATGCAAAACTAGTTAACTAATTCCTTTTTAACACTTTAGTTAACGTTTCTTAACTGAAAATCATGCTGGTTGATTTTACTGAAGTGATCACTACGCTCTCCTTTAGTTAACTGATTGCATATCTTTAACTGGAGCATTGATTGAGCTATACATTGTCACTTAATTGAAGCTTTAACAATTCAAATTCTCTTTAATTAGCTAAAGTGTCTGCATGTGCAATTTCAAACTCTCTTGATCTCTATGCTTTCTCTTTTAATTATTTATCTTTTATTGCATGGTCAATATGTGCTAACTTTAATTATCTATCACATTACATTATACTAAGAATAATTATCGTATGTTGTGATCTTATTATATTATTCCAGACCAAATGATCATATGCTAAAGTAATTCACTTTAGAGGTGATCAATATCTGAAGGAGACTTAATAGAAATTGGTGATCATGGTTAATAATACATCACATGACAATAGATGATTTTAACAAATAAATCATGGAATTTATACAGAAGGTCCACCTCTATAAGGGAGGTACATCCCATGGATAGCTTTATACAGAAGGTTCACATGAGAATCATGACTCGACACACAAGTCTGGAGCCTTGTCCAACAAGAATTTACAACATCATTACTTTGATCAATTACCTCTATACGGGAAGAATAACCTTTACACAGATGCCAATCAAAGTGCTCACCTCTATACGGGAGGATCAATCTTGGCTGCATAAGATTAGTTTGGAGAATGTCTCTTGATGCTGTATATTCAACACTCCCTCTCGACGAGGGAGGCATTCTCTGCCATACCAAGATTGTCTCGGAAGTACCTGAAATTTGTCACTGACAGAATATTTGTTAACACATCTACAATCTTTTCATCAATAGTAATGTACTGAAGTTTCATTGTACCTTTTTGGACCATGTATCAGATGAAGTCATACTTCATTTCATTGTGCTTCGACTTGTCATGAAACACTAGGTTTTTAGAAATCTTGATGCAACTCTGATTGTCACACCTAATAACTATAGGTTCAATATTTTCACCAAACAACCCTCCAAGTAGCTTTCTGAGCCACACTACTTCTCAGAAGGGAACACTAGCAGCTATGTATTCTACGTTTGTAGTGCTCTAGGCTACAGAGCCCTACTTCCTATTGGACCAAGATATCATAGTTGGTCCTAAGCTATAACAATAGCCATATGTACTCTTACATTCCACAATGTTTCCTCCCCAGTCTGATTCTGTATAACCAAGTAACATGACTCATCCACTAGAGGCATATCTGAGTCCATATGAAACTGTACCTTGAAGGTACCTAAGCACATGCTTAGAAACTATCGAGTGTATGTGTCTTGGATTAGACATAAATTGACTCAGAATGATCACGACATAACATACATTAGGCCTCGAATGTATCAAGTACATTAGCGAGCCTATAAGTTTTCTATACAAAGTGGGATCTATTGGATCTGATCCAGATCTTGACTTGTGAAGTTTCCTCAAATTGGAAACCATTGGTGTAGACATAGATTTGCAATCTATCATGCCAAACCTACGCAATATATCCATAGTGTACATCCCTTGAGATATAAAAATTTCATCTTTTTTTTTCCAGATCTCAAGGCTAAGAAAGTAGTGCATCAGATCTAAGTCTTTCATCTCGAACTTTGATGTGATATCCCTCTTGCACCAAGCAATCAGATGTTCCTCTCCAGTGAGAAACAAATCGTCAACATACAGAACCAATATCAATAGTTGGTTCTTCACTACTTTGAAGTACAAATTTGGATTAGCTTCACTCTTACAGAAACCCATTTTCTAAAGGTAGCTATCAATTCTGGAGTACCAAGCCCTAAGGGCTTGCTTAAGCCCATATAGAGCTTTATTTATCTTGCAAACATGGTACTCCTTCCCATGCACCATAAGTCCTTCATCCTATTGAATATAAACTTCTTCCTCAACCTCACCATTGAGGAAGGTTGTATTCACATCCATCTAGTGAAGTTTCCATCCTAGAACAAATGCAAGTGCAATCATTGCTCAGATTATGGTGTACCTTGCCAAAGGCAAAAATTTCTCATCACAATCGATGCCTTCTTTCTAAGAGAAACCTATGGAAAATAACCTAGATTTATTCTTCTCAATGCTACCATCTACAGCATGCTTTATCTTGTAAAGCCATCTGGAAGTCACAATGGACTTCCCATCAGGTTTGGGAACAACCTCCCAAACATCATTCTTCATTATATAGTTGTACTCTTCTATTATTGCATCTTTCCAAACTCTATTCTTCATATGAGGATGGTTATGAATCACTAATGTGACTCATCAGTGCAACATACCTTGAATATCTGTTAGGTTGCTTGTGCTCTCTAGATGAGCCTGCTGGTGCACCATGTTTCTATGCATCTAGTAAGATATCTTGGCACCAAGAAGATATTCTTTTAGCGGGAGGTTCATCAGGTGACCTATGAATCCTTTCTACTAGTTCTTCAGGAGCTAGCAAATCTGAGGCATCTTCTAGTTCACCCCTCTCAAACATTGAAGGGGGAGAATCTGACTTGGGATCCTCCATCTCTGAATCACATTGAATCTGTTTCGATCTTTTGAAATCAACTTCCTCATGGAAGGTAACATCTTGGCTAACTTCAATGTGTCTCTCACCAGGTACATATACTCGATATGCTTTGGATGACTTACTATAACCCACAAATGTGCCTTTCTTTCTAGAAGGCTCCATATTTGTTCTCTTTTATTTCAGTACATGAATGCATATTGGGATCTCGAATATCCTTAAGTGTGAGATGTTTGGCTTCTCACTGGTAAACACTTCTTCTGGTGTCTTCCCATAATGAGGTAGACATATCTTGATCATGTATCATAGATTTTGCAGCCTCACATATGGTTCTATTATTCCTTTCGACAACCCCATTTTGATGAGGGTTGTATGGTACTGTTAACTGTCTACATATTCCTGCATTACTACATAGCTCATTAAATGCATGTGAATCAAATTCACCTCCATTATCATACCTTAATGCATGGACATGCTTTTCTTTCTGATTTTCAACTAGGGATTTAAACTCTTTAAATTTTCTAAGAGTTTCACATTTAGCCTTCATGAAATAAATCCATGACTTCCTAGAAAATTCATCTATGAATGGTACATAATATAAGAAGCCACTCAGGGAGGGGGATGACATGGTACCACATACATCAGAATGTGTTAAATCTAAAATCCCTTTAGATCTAGTAATACTACTGGAAAAACGTTTCTTAACATTATTCCTAAGTACATAACCCCAAGATACACTATCATGCTCAAAATCAAATACATGCATACCTTTTACCATCTTTTTGAATTCCTGGTAGCACTTTGTAGTGTAGGTGTCCAAGCCTTTGGTGCCATAGTTTGCATGGACTCATAGTGTGGTGAATCATAGCTTGAATGTAATTCCCAGGCACCTGGTAGATTCCTCCCTCTCAAACTCCAATCACAGTAGCAGACTCTAGGCTTTTGTTCTTCGGCCATAAAAGTGCTTTGTTATCCATGAAGATGTAATATCCCGATTTTGACCCCATTTCATTTAACATGTAAATGATGTAATATCGTTATGAAATCATGATGAGGAGCTCAATTCCAAGGCCCCACCATCGATTTAGCATTAAAATTGATTCATATGGTATGTGTGCTAGCCAGGCACAATAGAAATCGTAAATATCATGTAAATATGCATTTTAATAAATTACCCACAACTAGCTATGCAATGCAACAAGAGTATGGGGGCATGATTTTTACAAGGAATTGGGAGGGATATATTCAAACCCTTCGAGCCAATAAATTCAATCCATGTGTTAATGAGAGAACCCATAAACCCTCAACTACCCATTTTGACTTATGCACCCAATCATTTATTTGTCCCAGGAGTTGGTTTAAATAGTTATTATTTGAGAAAATGTTGAGGTATGGTTGTCCAAATTTGGGTATGGGAAAGCCACCATTTTTGGAAAACGTGTTTGGATTCTTGAGCAAGAAAAGTGCCACGAAATTTCTCCCCAAGCCATTCTTTCACCCATCAGTTTTTCTCTCTCACGATTTATGGCCTAGCTGGGCATTTTCCCTCACATTTTTCCTGAGTTTACTCTCATATTCCACATTTGGGAGGTCATTTTTGAATTGTAGAATGTCTGGAAGGAAGAGGAAATATCCGATTTGGGGGTCTAGGGAGGTTTTTTTTGCCATTCAAAAGCCTATATACCTGTGGGAGAAATAATTTATTCCTTGTGGTCGAATTTCCCTCCTCATAATTCGTTTTGGGTGTGCCACGAATTGGAAGAACCAATGGGAACCCTGTGTGTAAATTCCATAGTTAAAAATGTGTATCCATGCCCAATATTTGATCTTGATGTGTGTGGGAATATTATGTTGTGTAAGGATTTATGTGTATTCATTGCTTTGGATTGATCTTGAGTGCAATCATCCAGAAATGAAGAGGGTTCATAATTGGCTTGGCTTAGATGAGGTAGCCATTTTGCTGTGCATCAGTTGAGTGTTCCCATTCCTTGTGGAAATCATGCCCAGATCGAGGGTGCCAATTGTGTTGAGAGATTGATGAACACAATTGGCCTATGGCTGGGACAAATTCACCATCAAGATAACTATTCTCTAAGTGTATTAAACTCTGCAATGTTTTTAATTATTGATTGTTCTGATTATATGATAAATGCATGATATATATGTGTGTGGATAATGTTTCATTATGTTGTGTTTATTTGGTCATGCATCTGCACACATATGTGTTTTTATTAGTGTGAATTTGATGAATGGGGACTAGTTTTTGTAAAATCCCTAGAACTTTAGTCATGTTCCCTTCCTTGTGCCGGATCGATGGAAGGTGACATGAAAGAAGATAACTCGGAAACCTTTGTCTTCAAGAACCAAAACTAAAAGGAGGTTCTTCTTCAATCCTAGAACATTTAGAATGTCCTCCACATGTAAAATATCACCGATGCTCAGCTAGAATGAGGCGGATTCAAATCCTTGGATCGAATATGTTGAGTTGTCCCCCAACTCTACCATGCATGTGAGCTTTTTCTCCTTTAGGTCAGTGATGGAACTCTTGTAACTTGTCATATGTTTGGATTCACCACTGTCAATTAACCATGTGTCTGCACTTGTGATGATAGATACCGAAAGGGATGAGACAAGGTAATACTCCCTTCTTGTCTCATTTTCCTCATATGCATTCTTTTGAGTGGTTTCATATTCTATGGCGGTAGAAGCATGAAAATTTCTTTCCGCTTTGCTTTGCACTCTCTTGAGAAATGGAATTTCTTGTTGCAATTGTAGCATCAATATTTTAACTTCTCAAATCCTTTGTTGAACTCCTTCTTATTTGGATGAGAGAAATTATTTTGAAAGAAGGGTTTCTTTCCTTTCTTCATTCTTGCAGTGAGGGAAAGATTTTCTTCTTTTGTGCACATAGATTTGCTCTGGATTTTCCCTTCCTCTTGGATAAAGTCATGCCACAATTTTTCGAACCCAGGTTTCACTTCTTAGCCATTGATAGCACCCAGTAATGTCTCCCATGAAGATGGGAGACCATCAAGGGTGGTTTGGATGAGATCATCTTCATCCACTGCAGCTCTAATGTTAACAACTGATCTCTTACTTGAGAGATCTTAGTGAAGAAGGAGGCCACTATCTCATTCTTCTCCATCTTGATTTTTCATAACTTGTTCTTCAATGCCCTCTTTTGATTTGGTGCCTTCTTATCACATAGATTAGTCAATGTATCATAACATTCTTTTGTGTTCTCCAGTGGTGTGATAACGGGCATCAAGTTATCTTTTACGGAATCATAGATGATCTGTTTGGCCTTAGCTTGATTCTTCTTGAAGCTGATGCACCATGCATTAGTTGTAGGCTCCTCCAGCACAGTGGATACATAGATATCCAAGTCATGTTCCTCTAGGATGTTGAGAATCCTATCCTTCCAAGTGTTGAAGTTTCAGGTTCCCTCAAGATGGTCTTTCGATCGTACATATATTAATGCCATTCACTTCAAATCCTGTGCTCAAATTCTCAGGATCTATGTAGGCTCTAGATGTCATGCAAAACTGAGCTCCTTCACGCCCTAAGCTATGATACCATGTTAATATTTGGTTGAGCTTTAATCTTTAATTCTTTTAGATGCAGAAACTTGAAACAATGAGACAATTCATTCGCATGAAATTCATACAACCATAACAAAAGATATACCATGGGGAAAATACTCAAAACAATGAGAACAAAAACCCCAACAACTCTTCTCATTATAATATAATAGATAGAAGTAATGTATTTATTTTACAACATATCAGATTGCTTTCGGAACATAAGAGATCACTAAACACTCTTGGTGAAGATACATAAGCAATAGAGAAGAGAGATCAATCAGATGTGTTTTCTAATATTCCCAGCACATCAATATATGGAAACAATTACTACCATGCAAGGAATAGAGAATCAATACATGAAGGATAAGCCTCCCATGCAAACCATAGTGAGTTATCCTCTTGGATAGTCGAAGTGCACTTCTAGTTTATTCAATCATGCACCATCAATGCACCATGCCTTTCTTCCTTAACTTGAAATCATGCTTAACTGAATTTGGAGTGAACTCACCTCCTAACTGATGTAAGAGCACTTAGGTAAAAAGATAAAATAAGTGTCATCATGCAATAGGAGCAACTTTAGTGTTGTAACTTAAGTGTCATCTTTTTACTTGTAGTTTAACTAAAGTATCATCATGAAAAACACTTTAGTTAACTAATTCCTTTTTAACACTTTAGTTAACTTTTCTTAACTGTAAATGATGTTGAATGATTTTACTGAAGCGATCACTAAGTTCTCCTTTAGTTAACTGATTGCATATATTTAAAAGATGCTTTAAATGAAGCATTGATTGAGGCATACATTGTTACTTAACTGAATCTTTATAATTGAAGCTTTATAACTTAAGCTTTCATGTTTCGAGTTCTCTTTAATTAGCTGAAGTGTCTGCATGGGCAATTTTGAATTCTCTTGTTCTCTATGATTTATATTTTATTTCTTTGTCCTTTACTGCATGGTCAATATGTGCCAACTTTAATCATCTATCACATTACATTATACTAAGAAGAATTATCGGATGTTGTGATCATATTATATTATTCCGGACCAAATGATCATATGCTAAATTAATTCACTTTAGAGGCGATCAATCTATGAAGGAGGCTTAATAAAAAATGGTGATCATGGTTAATAATACATTACACAAAATTAAATTTTTTTAACAATTAAAGCATGACCTTTATACAGAAGGTCCACCTCTATACAAGAGGTCCATCCCATGGATACCTTTATACAAAAGTTTCACATGAGAATCATGACTTGACACACAAGTCCAGAGCCTTGTCTAACAATACTTTACAACATCATTACTTTGATCAATTACCTCTATACAGGAGGAATAACCTTTACACGAAAGGAAATCAAAGTTCTCACCTCTATATGAGAGGATCAATCTTGGTTGCACAATATTGGTTTGGAGTGTTGACACAAATATTGTTTATGCTAAAAAGAAAAAGAGATTTGAATCAATAGAATCGAAGTAATTTGAAATATGCCTTACGTTTTGTTCTCATATGAAAATGAAGGAATGAAGAATGCTTAGAAGAATAAACACAAATGTTCATTCTGGGAGATATTGCACCCAATTGTGATAGTAAAAAGAAAATGTTTTGAAATTGGTAAAGGGGCGGGTTTTGTGAAATAATTATGGATTAATGGTTCATATTAAAGCAACGACAAGATCAATGGTGGATGAGATTTCCAATGGGGAAAGATGCGATGCATTTAACATGTTTTAAATCAGCGAAATGACTGTTAGCTCGGAGTTGAAGTGGGAAGGAGATCAACAGTTGCGATCAAACAACAAGAATATCGATGGATTACATTTATTTCGCACTGCCAACTTGCATGAAGAAATGAAGTAGTAGGTAGTTGCAAAATTTAAAACCACCTGCTACGTGTCAGCAAAACGTTATTTCGCTGATTGGAAAGGTGTAAGAGAAACCGTTCTTCGCGATTGTGAAACTGCTTTTCGGAGGTTATAAAGAGACAAGTGCACGTGAGATACGACACTTTTCATTTGATGTTGGATGACTTGGATGTGTCACATGTAGTTGGAAAATGAGAAAACAGACCTTTCCATCTCACATATTGCCAGGTAGGTCTTCAGAACTTTTACAAATAATTTAGCATCTTTATTCAATGGAAGAGCAAGGTGAAGTAGAGCTTCAAAGTAGAGAGTTTGCAAAGTTATAGGAGGTTTTTGAAGATAGGGACGGGGATGTGTTTGACACGATTATGAATAGAAGTACAGTCAGTGAGATAAAAAACAGGTTGTGGGATTTACAGAAGCAGGATATAGACATGCATAATATTTACAAGTCTCATTTTATTCACCTTTGTCCAGAACAAACCCTAAAATTCCCGGAATTTGTCTCTTTGTGTGCCAAGAACTATTCCCAAGCTGAAAGAGTCATCATGGATTAAAAAAGAACAAAAATCCTGTGTCTGATTAATTCCTCAGTAATTAAGAAATCATTAAAAGTACCACCATCCTTTTCCCAGAACCTTGAAGAATTTTCCGAAGAAAAATTAGTTGACCTATATAGAAATTCCTCCCTTGAAGTTAAACAAGATTTTCTATCAAAAAGCATCAAACCCGACATTTCAGTTGATAATACACCTTTTCCATTATATATTACCTTCTTTGATGAAAATTCACAGCTAGTCCATTCATTAATCAGCCAGTTTCTAGGGTTAGATGATGACAAACTTGTCATTGAAGTCCAGTTGAGTCTACTGTTTAGATTGAGTTCATATTCACCTGAAATTGAGTCTAGTCAGTATCTATGTCTTCAATTTGATGAATTCCTAGCTGAGAATATTCATACTCATTTGGTGAATTTCCACACTACGAAACACTTTAGGTTCCAATCATACTTGATGAAGATGTTTTTATATTCAAGTGAAGAAAATTTACAATTTCCAAAAGCAATGTTTTCCTCTGAAATTGAGAACAATATGTTCAATTACATCAATCTTATAATGTCATAGGTATATAGGGAAATTTTTCAAGAAAGGTTGCCAAGAGTTTTTCTAGAAATGAAATACATGTTGTAGTTTAGCCTAGAGAAGAGTGTAGGTGATTGGTTGATGTTGAAGCAGCATATTGTTATTAGGCTCTATGGTTTTATCATCGAACCGTATATTTTACCTTCCCTTTTGCACTGAGGGTCTTTGCTTTAGAGTTCATCAGACAAAATCTCATTGTTGTGAATAAACATTTTCTAAGTTTCAAAAAAGCCTATGATATCAAATTTCCTTTGAATGTTGGTCCATTTATTATAAAGCATAGAAATTCCCTTCCAGTTGTATAAAGGGTGTTTTAGATAATGAGTTCCGAAAAGGCTTCAGCTATTAACTATGATCCACACCACATCATATCACAAAGAAGAAAACATAATAAATGTAAGGCTTTTGATCATCGAGAGGTAGAAGGATTAGCTGAAAAATCCAATTTGCTACAGTATGAGTCTGATATAGAATTCTATGATAATTTACAGTCAAACCCTTCAGCATTGACAAAATTTTCAATTGTGTATTGCCTACTCCTAGCAAAATCGAAATTGCTAGTGAAATCTGAGACCACTAACATGGAAGTAGAAGAGAAAGGAGAAATCCAAAGACTAAAATTGGATCAAGAAAAATAAATAGTTACATTGGAAAGTAAAAAGGAGAAGAAAAAAGAGAAGTTTCAAAGTACAGATGTCCAAGTGCATGACTACAAATTTGCTTAAGAAAAAGATGTTGGTTCCACTGATAAATACCATTCCAGGACTAAATTATATATCAAGTATGGTCAGGATAAAAAAGATTCATCTGAGAAAGCTAAAAAGTTGTTCCCTAAAGTTAGAGATTTATCAGGTAAAGAAGTTTCCTTGAAAATTGTCAAGGATATTGCAAAAAATACTTTAAACTTGGCAATAGCTTCTGATGAAAAGGTAACAAAGATGAATATCAATTTGTAAAAAATACCAGTTCCAGATAAAATTCATTTGCATAGACAAACTGGAGAAGTAATCTACACATATTTAATGAAGGATACCTTGAATATTTCGAAGCTACAATCTAGAGTAGGTAGGTTGAAAACCCGGTTGAAATAGGAAAAGACTAAAAATAAGGCTCATCAGTAGCAAACAAAGAAACTACGATTTGATTTGGTGGAAACAGATGGTGAGCCAAATAAAGGACAAGCTACTAAAAAAATTTTGAGTGACAAGGAAAACACATTCCAATTATTGAAAAAGAAGCTTAAAATCCTAGCAACACAGTTAATTCAGGCATCTGAATTATCAATTTTAGAACAAGATAAAGAAATTCTTTCTCAAAAGTTAGATGATTGTAAATCAAAGCTACTCAAATTCACAAGACAATAAGTAAGCTAGGAGAAGGAAAGACTTAGTATTATAGCTCAAATTGATAATTTGAAAGAGAAACAAGCAGTTACAACACAAGTAAAAGAAGGAACAGGGCAAGGAAATGAAGAGACAAACATAGAAAATTTAATTCAAGCTATGTCCCAGGTTAGCCTCAAAGAGGTAGAAATTAAAGAGTTAAAAAAAAAAAATCAGAAAATTGAATGAATAAATCCAGAAGAAAGAGGAAGAGAAAAAATAATTTGAAAGTAAAAATAAAGAATTGCATGACAAGAATGATAAGTTGATTTCACAGGTTACAGGGAAGCTTCCTTTGCAGGGTGGCATACATCTAATCTAGGAGTTGATAATAGTTGAAGCTATAAAATTCAGACCATTTCTGAATTTTATGAAAAGTAAAGAAAAAGTGGTAAATAAAAGTACACAAAGTTGTATAGTCATGAGAGAAACTCTAGATGAAACACCAAAGGAAATAGCTCAGAACACAATTGACTTTCTTAATACTCTGACAGAAGATGATTTGAAGGCATTGGGAATTAAAAATAGAATTGCAGTAATAACTTCGGCTAGAAGGATCATTGGAAAACATCATCATGTTGAAAGTGTCCAAGCAAAAGTAAACCAAATGAGGAAATAGGTTGATTCTTTCAAACATTTGTTTACAGATCTACTTCAGAAAGGACTCCTTTCCTTTTGGAATGAAGAAAACAAGTTAATTTCTCAAAATCAATATAAGGCTTTGTTGTTCCAAATTAAAATGGATCATCAAAAATTTGAAGGCATGACCCTATTTTTGACAGGGAAGGTAATATTAGAGAAGCTCATAGTTGATTTTGAAATCTTAAATCAGTTAATGATGATAGAAGAAAAGTTACCTCTTATATCTCTTGTGGATCACGTGGAGATGAACATTTTGGTTAAGGAGATGACGAGTTATGAGATCACTTCTATAGAACAGTGGAAAATAGTTGAAAAGTATAGGAAAATGAAATATAATATGCACCAATAAAGACACTTGTCCGAACAAGAAATTATGCCAAAGCTGCATTTGATAAAGAAGACATAAAGATATTATATTTTGAAGATTACGAAGATTAAATTTTTTGACAAAAATACTCTAAATATGTAATAAGTGGTTGAAGTTCTCTATTTTTGGAAATAGGTACTTAGGTTTTTGCTCAAGAAGCCTTTCCATGTATAAATACATGCTTTACAATGTAATCAGGCTTGAGACCCATGAGAGTGAAACTTATATTGTATTGAGCCATTTTTCAAAGATTAATAAGAAAATTTTGCAAAGTCGAGCAGAACTTTTTAGAGCAAAGATTCTTATGTCATTGTTTTACAATTCGTATTTCCTTTTCTCATGTGAATGTTATCTATGTTATCTCATTTTCATTATGTTTTATTTCATGCCTGGATGAGATTGTATTAGGCCAGAATTCATATTATTATGCTCTGATCTATGGGATTCAAGTATTCATAAATCTTTTCTTCTAACGTTAATACTGGATTCATCTTTATTGGATGCCCAATGTTAATGGATTGTTCATCTTTCTTCTATTTCCACATGAAAGCAATAACCTGATTGTAAAATACTAACTACCCTTCCTTTGTGAAAAATCATATTGTTTAGACTTTGCTTACCTTTAAAGATTCATGATTTTGACTCCATGCCCAATGGTATTCCTATGCTTCAACCATTTGCACTATTAAATTGTCTTTTAAAAAATATTCTTAGCCATTTCATTTATTCATTGAGAGAGCCCTCTCTAGTAGGAAAGAATCCAGCTTCCTTCCTAGCAATTGGTTTGAAAATGTTACCTTGGAATTATCTTTCCACAACCAAAACAGAAATTATGAGTGCTAACATCTTGGCATCGTTGCCAGGGAACACAAGTTCAAATATTTCCTGGGTGGAACGACGGGTTAGAAAGAATCATATTTCTGCGGGAAAACATAAATTTTGATATATTACACTGGTTTTATTTTTGGCCTGGCGACTTCAGTTTGAAATTCAAGAAAAGGTGACTCCAAAGAAGAAATTGCGGGTTCCAGAAAAATTTATACAAGGGTGCATCCTAATCCTCAACCATTTCAAGTGGTGAAAAATCCATAAAATATTCTCAAAAAGAACAAAGGAAAATATCAAGAAGGTAGATCTCATCCAGAAAATTTGTTTTCTTCGTTTCAAGAAGAACTGTTGAATATTGAAGACATTGGTTTAAATGTAAAGTTTGAACAATCCTTAGTTAGGTCAAAATATGAAACAAATTTCAAGGAAACTGTTATTGATCAAAATATATTTAAGTCATATCTATTGCAATCTCTTTGGGAATATTTACAAAAAACTAGAAAAGTAGAGTTAAAAGAAAAGAAATTTCAAAATCCTCCACCACAAGTTCATAATATTATTCAAAATCCTCCTGTAATCATGGCTTCTAGGTTTTCCCCACTTGCTTTACCTGTTGTTTTTCATGACCTCCCTCAGAATTATGCTTAGAGGATTACATTATATGATGGAGAAGGAAATTATATAGCTCAGCAGCATATTGATAGGTTTAACGACTTTAGTGATCTCGAAGAAGTAGATTATGATGATGCAAAAATGAGATTGTTATCTCAAAGTTTGTCTAGATAAGTTAAGAAATGGTTCATAACTCTTCATGCAAGATCTATTCCCTCTTATGATGAATTTGAAAGTCGTTTTCTTGAAAGGTGGGAGGATAAAAAGAACCCTTTGCAAATTTTGACACAGTATAACAACTTGAAAAGATAAATTTTGAATATGTTCAAGAGTTTTCTGGTAGGTTTATGACGGTTTATAATTCAATTCCTACTGATATTCAACCTCCAATGGGAGCTGCCAAATTACATTATGCATATGCGTTTGATGGTGATTTTTCATTTATGTCAAGGGAAAGGAAATCATCTTCTTTACCAGATATGTTGAAATATGGAGTGGAAGTGGAGGCAAATTTAATGGCATCTGGAAAAATAAAACAAAAAACAGAAACAAATAAAAGAAAAACAAGAGAAGAAAACCAAGCTTCAACTTCTTCTTCTAGGGATTCCAAATTTGATGTTATGATGAAGACTATAGAAAGACTCATGGACATATTAGCCTTAGAAAACAAACCTCAAAATAGGGATCAACGAGAACCACAAATTAGGAATCCAAATTTTAGGAGGCCTATTCCTCCACAGATAAGACAGAGAGATCAAAGAAATCAAAGAAATACAGAAGATCAACAAGTGAGACCTCCTTTCCCTAAAAATTTTGTTAATGAAATAAAAGAAATTGAACCATTGGAAAATGAAATACATCATTTTGATATTGTTGGATCTGAAATTTATCTAACCAAAAAAGAGCATGATATGTTTTCTCAAGAAGCAGAATGTAACACTTTTGAATTGGAGACAGAATAATATCAAATGGGATATCATAATGTTGTAAATGATATCCAAAGAAATATTAACCTCAGAAATAGATATGTAGTTATAAATAAAGGGAAAAATCTTGTCGATCAACCTTCAACTAGTTAGCAGAAAAAGGAAAAACAAAAAGAAAATGTCATGAAGAAAAATCCAGAAAATAAGAAAGATACAATAAAGGAAAATGATAAAGTGCTTGCTCCTTTAAATTTATGCTCCTTTAAATTTACAGAATGAGATTTACAAAATCAAAATTTCTATCCCTTTCAATGAGTTATTGAAGAATGATGAATACAAAGAACATATTGTAAGGGTAGTCAAAAATGAAGAACAACTCCAGCCCGATACATTAGATTGAATGATGATGCTCCATCTATTTTTATTAGTCCCAGAGCGGAAGATGGTAATCTAGAAGATGTTCCACCTTTTTATGTCTGTTTAAATATCCATGATATGATTCTTCCAATGCTATGCTTGATTCAGGAGGTTCACATAATTTAATGCCAAAGGTTGTGGTGGATAGTTTGGGTCTGGAAATTAAAAGACCATATAAAGATTTGTTTTCCTTTGATTCTAAGAAATTCAGATGTTTGGTTCTAATCAAATATTTGGTGGTTACCCTTACTCAAATTCCAACCAAGAATATTATTATGGATGCATTTGCTGTTGATATTCATCCAAAATTTGGTATGCTATTATTAAAATCTTGGGCTTCAAAATTAATAGGAACTTTACATATGGATATGTCTTTTTCTACAATCCCACTTTTTGGAGAACAGAGAAAATTATACATAGAGAAGAGGCTTGCATATGTGTTAAGAAGTCAAGACAAACCTGATAATCATCCTATTTATGCAGTAGGAACTGATTTGGGTTCTTCTATTTTTTACAATGATTTACAATTTGAAGAACAAAAATCGACCCTTGAAGAACAAAAAGAAAACAATGATTTTTCCAAGGGACAAGAAATCCTTAAACAAAAACAACGGACTGAGGGAATATGGACAATGCATTTTGATGGGTCAATAAGTAAAGAAGGATCTGGTGTAGGTGTGTGCATAATATCTCCAGATTCAGAATTCATGGTATACTCTTTCAAGTTAACTTTTGAATGTACAAATAATGTAGCAGAGTATGAAGCTTTGATTTTGGGACTCAGTGTGTTAAAATATTTAAAGGAAAACATAATTGATGTGTATGGAGACTCTGAATTGGTGATTAACCAGGTAAATGGCAGTTATGAAAAAAAAACATCCAAGGATGAGAGCATAGAGAAATGAAGTTTGGGATATGCTTGGAAACTTTTTTAATGATCACAAGATTATGGTGATACCTAGAATAAAAAATTCAGTGGCAGATTCTTTGTCTACTACTGCTGGTGTTTTTAAAATTCCCAGTTTTTCAAATAAAAAATATGAAATTGAAGTTGTAAATAGGCCTTCAATTCCCGATAATTCAAAATATTGGCAAGTTTTTGAAGATGATTTGCAGATTAAAATATTTTTAGAGATGTCAGATGAATTTTCTAATACAATTATTGATGGTGAAAATCATAACATAGAAGAGGTCGTGAGGGATGAAAGTTTTCCATTTGAAAATGAAGAACAAGGGAAGCTTAAAAGTAAAATTGGAGGGAAAGAAATTATTCAACTCAAAAATAATTTTATTCCAAAGGGACTTATACCTTTAGAGAAGTTGTTTGACATAAATGTTGTTGCTAAAAAACCAAAGGTGTTGCCCCATGAAAATGAAGTTCAAGACTGCAATATTGGAACAGAAGAACAACCTAAGTTGGTAAAACTCTCAAAAAATTTACCATTAGAAGATAAAGATAAATATGTTGGATTAATGAAATAAAATTCAGATGTTTTTGCATGGAGTTATGAATATTTGAAAGAATATGACACATCTATTATTCAGCATACAATATTAAGCCTAATGAGAAACCTTTCAAGAATAAACTTAAAAGAATAAATCATCTACTACTCCCAGTAATTGAAAAAGAAGTCAAAAAGTTGTTTGATGCTAAAATTATTGTTTCCCTCATGTTTTCAAGATGGGTAGCAACTTTGGTTCCTATCAGAAAAATGAATGGAGAAATAAGATCATGTGTTGATTTCAGGAATTTGAATAAAGTATCTCTAAAAGATAATTACCCCTTGCCTAAAATGGACCATATATTACAGAAAGTTGTTGGAGGAGAAATAATATCCATGATGGATGGTTTCTCAGGATATAATCAGATTAAAGTTCTACCAAAAGATCAAGAAAAAACAACTTTTACAACACCTTGGGGAACTTTTATGTATGCAAAAATGCCATTTGAGTTGATGAATGCAGGAGCAACATTTCAAAGAGCAATGGATATTGAATTTGTTGAAGAAAAAGATAAATTTCTAGTAGTATATATGGATGATATTACAATTTATTCAAAATCTGATGCAGATCATTTGAATCACCTTGAGAAAGTATTTTTGAAGTGCAAAAAATTTGGTATATCTTTGAACCCCCAAAAGTCTAATTTTTCCATGAAAGAGGGTAAATTACTAGGACATATAATATCAAAAGATGGCATTAAAATTGATGCTGACAGGGTGACAACTATTCAAAAGTTTGGAATACCAAGATGCAAAAAGGAAATTCAGTCCTTTATTGGGAGGGTAAATTTTTTAAGAAGATTTGTTCCATGTTTTGCAGAAATTTTGAGGAATATTACAAATATGTTGAGGAAAGATATTGAAATTAAATGGACTACAGAAGCTAAGAAATATTTTAGTTATATCAAGAAAGCATTGATAGAGGCACCAGTTTTGATCAGCCCGGTTTTTTCAATAGATTTATTTATATTTTCTTTTGCTTTAGAACATAACATAGTTGGTGTTTTATTACAAAAGAATCAAGAGAATGCAAAACAACCCATTGCTTTTTCAGTAAAATTTTAAGAGATGCATAATTAAAATATGATATCATGGAAAAGCAAGCATATGCATTGATTAAATAATTAAAAGATTCAGAGTTTATATATTACATTCACATACAGTTTCTTATGTCCCAACTATTGTTGTTAAAAATATTCTTACTCAACTAGATCCCGAAGGAAAAAGAGCTAAATGGATTGTTGTGCTATTGGAATATGATTTGGAGATAAAACCTACAAAGTTGATTAAGGGTCAAGGTTTGGCTAAATTAATGACAAAATCAAATTATGATTCTTTGAACATAAATTTCATTTCAGACTTTTATGAGGAGCCAATTCCAGGTTTGCAAATAATCAAATATTTTTCTTTATCTCCTTGGTACACCGATATTATCTATCTTTTACAAAATCTACAAACACCTCCAAAATTAAGCAAAACTAGAGAAAGATATGTAAAACTAAAGGCAACAAAATTTTGTATTATGAATGATTATTTATATAGGAAAGATATGAGAGGTATTATGTTAAATTGCTTACTTGAAAATGAAGCACAACAATTCATGAAGGAGTTTCATCAAGGAGTGTGTGGAGGTCACCATTCTTGGAAAGCAACAATCAATAAAATTTTGAGAGCAGGTTTTTATTGGCCTACTATATTTTATGATGTTAATAAAGAGGTTACAATTTTCCATGAATGCCAGATTTTTTATGGAAAAAGGAAACTTTTGCATTTACCCTTAAAGACAATTTCAGTGGAAGCACCTTTTCAGCAATGGGGATTGGGTTTTATTGGAGAAATCAACCCAAATTATTCTGGTCAGCATAAATGGATCTTAACTGCCACAAATTATTTTACAAAATGGATTGAAGCTATACCTACTAGAAATGCCACAGAGACAATTCTCATAAAATTCCTGGAAGATAATATTCTTTCAAGGTTTGGATGTCCCAGAAGAATAGTAACGGATAATGCACAAGATTTCAAGTAAAAAAATTTGGTAAATTTTTGTCATAAATATCATATCTTTAATCATTCAACTTCCTATTATCCTCAAGGAAATGGATTAGCAGAATCTTCAAACAAAAGTTTAGTAAGGATTATCAAGAAACTGTTGGAAGAAAATAAAAGGGCAAGGCATACCAAACTTAAATATGCATTATGGGACGAAATAATAAGTACAAAGAGATCCATTTGTACATCACCATTTCAGTTGTTTTATGGGACATATAAGTTATTTTTCCAATACCTTTAGGTTTACCAGTCATGAAATTGTTGTAGGAAGAAGTAGAAGAAACTAATCACATATAGAGGAGGATTAATCAAATGATAGAATTGCACCAAATGAGATAAAAAGTATATGACAAGGTCCAACTACACCAGGAAAGAATGAAGAAGACATTTGAGAGGAAGGTCAAATAAAGGAATTTTCAGATTGATGATTTGGTTTTAAAATGGGATGCTAGAAATGAGGATAAACATGGAAAATTTGAACACTTATGGAAAGGCCTGTATATTATCACCAAGTATCAAGGAGATAATACTTTCATTCTGCAAAATAAAAATGGAGATTTCATTGGAGGAGGTCCTATAAATGGAATATTCCTCAAACATTATCTCTCTTAAATGAAAAATAAAAAGGGGAAATTTTTGTACATAAAGTTGTATATGTGTTGTTGTTTTTCTAAAAAAAATATGTATATATGAAGAAAAAGAAATAAAAAGTGGATAAGTGGCACTGATCTGTGAGGTTATTTGCTACCTCACTGGGGGGATAACATCCCCAGTTGGAGCTGGTTGTTGACACAAATATTGTTGATGCTAAAGAGAAAAAGAGATTTGAATAAATAGAATCGAAGTAATGCGAAATATGTCTTACATTTTGTTCTCATATGAAAATGAAGGAATAAAGAATGCTTAGAAGAATAAACACGAATGTTCATTCTAGGATATATTGCACTGAGTTGTGATAGTAAAAGAAAAAAAGTTTGAAATTCGTAAAGCGGCGGGTTTTGTGAAAGAATTGTGGATTAAGGGTTCAGTTTAAAGCAACGACAAGATTGACGGTGGATGAGAGTTCCACTGGGGAAATATGAAAGGCATTTAACATGTTTTAAATCAGTGAAATAACCGTTAGCTCAGAGTTAAAGTGGGAAGTATATCAGTGGTCGCCGATCGAACAACAAGAAGATCGACAGATCACATTGATTTCGCACTACCAACTTGCACGAATAAATTAAGTAATAGGTGGTTGCGAAATTTAAAACCATTTTTTATGTGTAAGAACAACGTTATTTCGTTGATTGGAAAGATGGTAAGAGAAACTGTTCTTTGTGGTTGTGAAACCTCTTTTGGGAGGTTATAAAGAGACCAGTGCACGTGAGATACGACACTTGTCATTTGGTGTTGGACGAATTGGACATGTCGCATGCAGTTGGAAAACAACAGAACAAACCTTTCCAACTCACGCATTTCCAGGTAGGCCTTCATAACTTTTACAAATAATTTAGCATCTTTATACAATGGAAGAGCAAGGTGAATTAAAGCTTCAGAGTATATATTTTGCGAAGTTAGAGGAGGATTTTGGAGACAGGTATGGGAATGTGTTTGACACGATTAGGACTAGAAGTACAGTTAGTGAGATCAAAATCAGGGTGGGGGATATACAGAAGTAGGGTATAGATGTGCATAATAATTACAAATCTCATTGTATTCACTTTTGTCCAAAACAAACCCTAACCTTCCCGGACTTTAGCTCCTAGTGTTCCAAGAACCATTCCCAAGATGAAATAGTCGTCATGGATTCAAAAAGAACAAAAATATCGTGTCTGATTAATTCCTCAATAATTAAGAAATCATTAGAAGTACCACCATCCTTTTCCTAGAACCTTGAAGAATTTGCCGAAGAAAAATTAGTTGACCTATATAGACATTCTACCCTTGAAGTTAAACAAGATTTTCTGTCAAAAAGCCTCAAACCCGACATTTCTGTTGATAATATGCCTTTTCCATTATATATTACCTTCTTTGATGAAAATTCATAGCTAGTCCTTTCATTAATCAGCTTGTTTCTAGGGTTAGATGGTGACAAAGTTGTCACTGAAGTCGAGTTGAGTCTACTATTTAGATTGAGTTCATATTCACCTGAAATTGATTCTAGTCAGTATCTATGTCTTAAATTTGATGAATTCCTAGGTGAGAATATCCATACTCAGTTGGTGAATTTCCACACTACGAAACACTTTAGGTTTCAATCATACTTGATGAAGATGTTTTTATATTCAAGTGAAGAAAAATTACAATTTCCATAAGCAGGTTTTTCCTCTGAAATTGAGAACAATATGTTTAATTACATGAATCTTATAATGTCAGAGGTATATAGGGAAATTTTTCAAGAAAGGTTGCCAAGAGTTTTGCCAAAAATGAAAGGCATGTTGCAGTTTAGCCCAGAGAAGTGTGTAGGTGATTGGTTCCTGTTGAAGCATCATTCTGTTATTAGGCTCTATGGTTTTATCAATGGGCCATATATTTTACCTTCCTTTTTGATACCGAGGGTCTTTGCTTTAGATTTCATCAGACAAAATCTCATTGTTGAGAATGAAAATTTTCTAAGTTTCAAAAAATCCTCTGATATCAAATTTCCTTTGAAGGTTGGTCCATTTATTATAAAGAATATAAATGCTCTTCCAGTTGTAGAAAAGATGTTACAGATAATGAATTTAACTATGATCCGCACCACATCATATCACAAAGAAGACATTCAAATAAAAGTAAGGCTTTTGATCATCAGTAGGTAGAAGAATTAGTTGAAAAAGCCAATTTTCTACAATATGAGTCTGATACAGAATTCTCTGATAATTTACAGTCAAACCCTTCATCATTGACAAAATTTTCAACTGTGTTAGTTCCTACTCCTTACAAAATTGAAATTTCTAGTAAAAGAAGTTTTTCTGAGACCACTGACATGGAAGTAGAAGAGCAAGGAGAAATCAAAAGACTAAAATTGGATCAAGAAAAAGAAATAGTTACACTTGAAAGTAAAAAGGAGAAGAAAAAAGAGAAGTTTCAAATTCCATATGTCGAAGTGCATGACTACAAATACCAGCATGAAAGAAGTTTAAATACCAGTCCAGGACTGAATTATATATCAAGTATGGTCAGGATAAAAAATATTCATCTGAGAAAGCTAACAAGTTGTTCCCTAAAGTTAGAGATATATCAAGTAAAGAAATTTCCTTGACAACTTTCAGGGATCTTGCAAAAAATACTTTAAACTTGGCAGTAGCTTCTGATGAAAAGGTTACAGAGATGAAGATCAATTTGCAAAAAATACCAGTTTCAGATAAAATTCATTTGCATGGACAAACTGAAGAAGTAATATACACATATTTAATGAAGTCTACCTTGAAGATTTCGAAGATGCAATCTACAGTAGGTAGGTTAAAAACCCAGCTGAAACAGGAAAAGACTGAAAATAAGGCTCAACAATAGAAAATAAAGAAACTACAGGTTGATTTGGTGGAAATAGATGGTGAGTCAAATAAAGGACAAGCTATTAAAAAACTTTTGAGTGAAAAAATAAAATGCAATCCAATTACTGAAAAAGAAGCTTTAAATCCCAACAACACAGTTAATTCAGGCATCTGAATTAATAGTTTTAAAACAAGATAAATAAATTCTTTCTCAAGAGTTAGATTATTGTAAAGAAAAGCTGCTCAAATTTACAGAATAAGAAGTAAGCTGGGAGAACGAAAGACTTAGTCTTATAGCTCAAATTGATAATTTGAAAGAGAAACAAGTAGGTACAACACAAGAAAAAGAAGGAATGGGGAAAGGAAATGAAGAGACAAGCACATAAAATTTAATTCATGTTATGTCCCAGGTCATCCTCAAAGAGGTAGAAATTAAAGAGTTAAAAGAAGAAAATCGGAAATTGAATGAAAAAATCCAGAAGAAAGAGGAAGAGAAAAAAGAATTTGAAATTAAAAATAAAGAATTGCTTGACAAGAATGATAAGTTGATTTCACAGGTTACAGGGTAGCTTCCTTTGCAGGGTGCCAGACATCTGATCTGGGATTTGATAATAGCTGAAGCTGTAAAATTCAAACCATTTCTGAATTTTATGAAAAGTAAAGAAAAAGTGGTAAAGGAAAGTACACAGAGCTGTACAGTCATGAGAGAAACTCTAGATAAAAAGCCAAAGGAAACAACTCAGAACACAATTGACTTTCTTAAAAATCTGACAAAAGATGATTTGAATGCAATGAGAATTAAAAATAGAATTGCAATAATAACTTGGGCTAGAAGGATCATTGGAAAACATCATCATGTTGAAAGTTTCCAAGCAAAGGTAAACCATATTAAGCAATGGGTTGATTCTTTCAAAAACTTGTTTACATAACTACTTCAGAAAGAACTCACTTCCTTTTGGAATGAAGAAAACAAGTTAATTTCTCAAAATGAATAAAGGCTTTGTTGTTCCAAATTAGAATGGATCATAAAAAATTTGAAGGCATGACCCACATTTTGACAAGGAAGGTAATATTAGAGAAGCTCATAGTTGATTTGGAAATCTTAAATCAGTTAATGATGATAGAAGCAAAGTTACCTCCTATATCTCTTTTGGATCACGTGGAGATGAAAGTTTTGGTTAAGGAGATGACGAGTTATGAGATCCCTTATATAGAACAGTGGAAAACAGTTGAAAAGTATGGGAAAATGAAATATAATATACACCAATAAAGACACTTATCCGAACAGGAAATTATGCCAAAGATGCATTTCATAAAGAAGACAGAAATATGTTATATTTTGAAGATTACGAAGATTAAATTTTTTGACAAAAATACTCTAAATATGTAATAATTGGTTGAAGTTCTCTATTTTTGGAAATAGGTAGTTAGGTTTTTGCTCAAGAATCCTTTTCATGTATAAATACATGCTTTGCAATGTAATCAGGGTTGAGACCCATGAGAGTGAAACTTATCTTGTATTGAGCCATTTTTCAAAGATTAATAAGAAATTTTTGCAAAGTCGAGCAGAACTTTTCAGAGCAAAGATTCTGGTGTCATTGTTTTACAATCAGTATTTCCTTTTCTCATGTGAATGTTATCTCTGTTATCTCATTTTCATTATGTTTTCTTTCATGCTTGGATGATATTGTATTAGGTCAGAATTCATATTATTATGCTCTGATCTATGGGATTCAAGTATTCATAAATCTTTTCTTTTAAATTTAATACCGGATTCATCTTTATTGCATGCCCAATTTTAATGGATTGTTCATCTTTCTTCTATTTCCTCCTAAAAGCAATAACCTGGTTGTAAAAGAATAACTATCCTTCCTAATTTGTGAAAAATCATATTGTTTAGACTCTCCTTACCTTTAAAGAATCCTGATTTTGACTCCATTCCCAATGGTATTCCTATGTTTCAACCATTTGGACTATTAAATTGTCTTTTAAAAAATATTCCTAGCCATTGCATTTATTCATTGAGAGAGCCCTCTCTGGTAGGAAAGAAGCCAGCTTCCATCCTAAATATTGGTTTGAAAAGGTTACCTTGGAATTATCTTTCCACAACTAATAGAGAAATTCTGAGTGCTAACATGGAGAATGTTTCCTGATGTTGTGCATTTAAAATTGGGCACTTAACAGTTATCTACATGTTTAACAATTTTTGTATATTGATTCCATCAATTAGGCACTCAAAGGCTGCACCGACATGGACATATACCTTATCATTTGTCCAAAAAATAAAATGTCAATGTTAGAAAAAATGAAAATTGAGTTATTTATGAAATTTTTCAATAAATTTGATTTATGTATTCTTAAAGGTGATCCAATTCCCTATGTTTCATTTTTTTTACTAAAAGCAATATCTGATCCATTGTTTAGGTATCTCAAAATATCCATGTAAGTTGAGGGATGTCTATTTTTTCAGTTTTCTATTGCATCTAATGTGTCAAAGGAGACCATCATTAGCTTGCAGTCAACCTTATGGCACTTGATATTAATTTTGGTTGTGTACACTCAACAACCTTCATCTCGATGATTTGATACTCTAGTTGTTGTTGGCATCAATTTGAAAATGTTAGATGCTCATTTTTTGCACTTTGTCAAATGTTGGAAAATCTAGCAAAAATCATTATTTCAAATTGTAAATATCAACAAATTTTTCACTACAATAAATTTTCCTAGATTATTGAAAATACAAAATGTTAACTAGGAAACAAATTCCCCAATTGTTGTTTGAGGTGACTTTTCCTTCATACTAAATTTCCAAATTTGCCAAAGAGTATTATTAAATAGTGGATCTACCCATATTTTTCCAATTATATTTCAAACCCTTACAAATCTAGCCAAATGTTCTTGCGGGTTTTATCGTGCTTGGTTATACTTATTATTGTCCAATTTCATTGAAAAAAAAGATTCTAATAGTAAGTACAATGAGATATTCTAAATATTGTTACTGACTACAAACTTCCACCTAAAATTTTAGCTGAAATATAGTTTTATGCCCAATTTATGGCCAAAATTTGACTTTGGATCTAGACATGTTTTTTTAGCTACAAACAGTTTTCTACTTATGTGGCATGTGACATGTCACTTGATTACATGGTAAATGATGTAGAGTTTATATGGAGTATGCATGTCCTTAGTTGGATTTTCCATGTCAACCTCTAAGATAGTCATGTGTTTCACCTTCACAAATGTTGGTGTGCTCAAATGGATATTCAAAAATTTTGTGGTTGACAAAGTACATTAATATTACCTGAGTCAATGTACTCAATAACCCTCATGTGAGCCTCATTGTGCTCTCGCACATTTCTTGTGGAACACTCCCTAAGGCTAATGGGACAGTGGAATCTTCTCTATTATCATCTCTAGATGCAATATTTCACACTACAAATGAGATACCCCGTAAGAGATCTTGGACAATCGATCTTAGATAACATGTGAGATCCTAGCTATTCACAACAAGGTAATGTCTCTCCTCCCCACAAAATCCCCAAGCACCACAAGAAGATGTAGACTATCATTCAAGATTCATGGGTAATATCTTTGATCGTTAATGGCAATGACTTTTGTTAAGCTGCAACTTTTTTTAGAACATCGCTAAAGCTTATTGATCATCCATCTAATCAATCAATGAAATCTTGAATACTTATGAAACTTTTGAATATTCAACCCCTTTTTCACTTTATCTCTCTTAAATGATCTCCCTAAAATAATTATATGAAGGATGTATTGAAACATTAAATGACTAATGAGTATTCACCACCTTAAGGTAAATGGAAGCTAAATTGCCTTACACAAATTGTGTTGGAACAATTTACTCCTATCACATATGGATTAAATAAAATGCACTATTTTATATACACAATCATGTTTTTTAGGTATTTTTTATACAATAGAATGATCTGTGATAAATGTTAGGAAAACAGATTTATATACATGTAAAGGAGAAAACCATTCAAGATTTAGATTATATTTTTGATCTTTTTTAATTGTTTTTATCTAAAATTTAGTAGGAATGGTTAGAATCATATATATAAGTTGTTGAGATTATTAAATTGTTAAGATTGTGTTCAAATGGTGATCTGTTTATGTCATCAAAAATTTATTTTGAATTATAAAAAATCTCAATCCAACAAAAAATAAATAAATACCATGTTAATAAATAATGACAAAAAAAATCAAAGATTTAAAATCAATAATGACCCAAAAAAATCAAAATATTAGACAATTACTCGTTTTTTTTAGGTGATTCCCAACGTCATGAAAAAAGTTCAGACTAATTTTTCTGGTCGGTCGCATGAATTCCTATGGTGTTGGATTTTTATTGGAAAATATTTGTTTTCTATTTTACGATAATCTTATCCGTCTACATTTCAAAAATAACCATAAAAGGAACATGCAATAATAAATAATATATAAACCTAACCAGTGGTTCACCTGTGAGGTCCAAAAATCCGCTTCCCTTGGATACGAAAAAAACACCAAATAAAATGTCTACTCTTGCCTTTAGATTTGCAGGTGGAAACTCCAACTTCAGCCTAGGAACTCCACCACAAAATGGTAAAGAAGAAAAAATGATCGCATAATCCATGAATGAGGGCTACTTAATTTTCCAATCTGTTACATTATTCATATGTATATTCTTCATGACAAAACATATAATGGTACCTATAAAATCGAATACAATTTGGCCATCAGTGAAATGACTAGTGGGGTGGTGGGAAAATGTGAGACTATAATCTGGAAAATCTATCAGAGATCTTGAAATGGGTGTATGTAGTTGTTGGTCCTTATTCTGCATCTACATCTGAATTCCTAAATATGAACAATACAGGAACTGATTCTCCTCTTTTTTTTCATTGGAGAAGAGTTGGCATCTTCCCTGAGGCGATGGTGCCTCGAAAACACTTGGTCGAGTGTTCAATCTAGAATGGGGATGACCACAGCCTACCACCCCAGCCACCCCACCTATGTTAAGATTCAATATGCTAAGATAGATAACATCAGTATTCAATTCAATTTCACAAAAATAGCATATACATGATCACTGAAAGAATAACAAGCACAGCATAAACACAAGAGACACAAATTTATCCTGGGAAACTCTCATGGGGTAGAAAAACCAGCAAAACTTCCTCAATATAGATGACCAAAAAGTACAAAGATGAAATCCCCAAGCAAGAGCTCCTTCTCCTTCATAGATATCTCTCTCTCTCTCTCTCCTAATGCGCAATCCACAAGTGAGTGTGTCTAAATGAGGAACACACCTCCTCTATTTATACTTTATCTCTCACTTGACATTTTACCCAGCTAGGTCGGCCCCATAACTAAATGACCAATTGCTAACCAGGACGACTTCTCTAGGGGACTTAAACACCCGATTACAACTGACTCTAGGGGAACTAATTCCCTGACTTACATGAGAGGTTTTACCTCAATGACTTTACATTATTAAATACAATAATGACATCCCGATGGAGGAATAAAACATCTATGAATAAATTACAATAATAAAATACAATAGAATATTCTTCGAAGTTACAATATTTCAACACTCCCCCTTAACGAGAAGGGTATTCTACTAACAACAAAAACATCAACTGTAGGAGCAAGGAGAGAGAGCATCATCAACAACATCAAGGTGGTATATCTATAAATCATTGGAAGTTTTCTTCAATCATCATCAGCAACTGGAACAGCTACTGGAACATCTTCAACATCTTCAGTACTGGAACATCAACATCTATGGTACTGAGTCTTCATCTTTTGCAGCACTTGATCACTCGATCGTCTACAAAAACATCATCATCTGGATCTCTTGATCAACAACATCATCTGTATCTCTCGATCAACAACATCATCTAGATATCTTGATCAACAACATCATCAATATATGGATCTCTTGATCAATGACATCATCTGGATCTCTCGATCAACAGCATCATCAATATCTATATCTCTTGATCAATAGCATCATATGGATCTCTCGCTCAACATCATCATCAATATCTAGATCTCTCGATCAACAGCATCATCAATATTTGGATCTCCCGATCAACAGCATCATAATCTACAACACACATGATCTAATTACAGGATGACCAATCTCTCTCACTTTAGGACATAAGTCCAAGGATGATACAATCTTGATCCACTTATGGGATGATCAATCCCTATCACTTTAAGACATCACACCATGTCTAAGGATGATAAAATCCTGATAAATTTACGAGATGATCAATCCTTATCACTTTAAGACATCACACCATGTCTAAGGATGATGCAATCCTGACCTACTTACGGGATGATCAATCCCTATCACTTTAAGACATCACACCATGTCTAAGGACGATGAAATCCTGATCTACTTATGGGATGATCAATACCTATCACTTTAAGACATCACACCATTTCTAGGGACGATGCAATCCCATCGTCAACTTAGACAAATTCTAAGGACCACTCACGGAGACACAAGTCTCCGGATTCATTTAGGAATAAAGTCCAGGGATGATGCAATCCACTCATCAACTTAGACAAATTCTAAGGACCACTCATCGACCTCATCGTCGGTACATGTATCCTCATCATCGACCTCATTGTTGGTACATGCATCCTCATCAACAACCTCATCACTCCCCCTTCCGAGGAAAGTCCTTTTGAACTACACCAAGCTTGTCTTGGAAATACTCAAACTTTACTCGAGACAGAGGTTTGGTCAATACATCAACAACTTTCTCATTAGTGCTCACATACTTGAGGTTTATAGCTCCCTTTTGCACCATATCCCGTATATAGAAATATAGGATCTCTATGTGCTTTGAATTATCATCGAACACTAGATTATCTGTCATCTTGATACAACTCTAGTTGTCACACAGGATCACAGTGGGGTCCATTTCTAAGTCAAATAGTGTTGACAACAACATTCGAAGCCATATGGCTTCACAACTAGCAGAGCAAGCTTCTATATATTCTACTTCAGCTGTGCTGAGAGCCACACTGTACTGCTTCCTGCTAATCCATGAGATCATAGCATATCCCAGATAATAACATCCACATGATGTGCTCTTTCTGTCTGAGACACTTCCAGCCCAATCTACATCTATATAACCATACAATTTGTAGTCATGATCTCCAACATAGTATAGACCAAATTCTATCTTACTTTTCAGGTACCTCATCACATGCTTTGCAGCTACCAGGTGAACACGTCTAGGCTCAAATAGATACTGACTCAGGGTGTTCACAACAAAGCATAAATCTAGCCTGGTATTTGTCAAATAAATCAACGAATCAGCCATCTATCTGTAAACTGTAGAAACCACTGTCCATCATCCCAGATCTCTACTTCACATTTTCGTTGGCTAAGGAAAAATCTCATCTGATCTCAGCCACATATCTAATGACAAGAATCATGCCAAGATTGTTTAACTCTGAGTTCTACTCGCTCTGAAGTGGATTTTTCTACATCTGAGTATTGTCCTCCCTCTGTGACTGAACATCATTCACATTCTGCATTGAGTGATCTTCTGCATATATATCCATGCCATCTCCCGTCAGATGGGTCTACTGATATGAGCCTCAAGATCACTCGAACTCTATGGTGAGTTCCTTCTTGCATCCATCTGTATATAGAAACCATCTTCAACCTTGTAGCAAAGGTTGAAATCCGCATCACCTATGGTGATCATCAAGCCCATCAAATGACTATCGATCCTGGGTATTTGTTGAACCCGTACAAAGCCTTCTTCAATCATGTGATTCTCTATCGAATCTTGGCAGTTTGCTAGATATGCACTTCTTCTTCAATTACACCATTCAAGAGAACGGTCTTGTCATCCATGGGTGTAATCTATCTTTGGAAGTGTGTCTATCCACTGGAGCAAACATCTTGTCATAATCCTCTCCCTCTTTCTAAGAGAATCCTCTAGCCACGAGCCTTCCTTTGCACTTCTATAGTATGTTTGATTTTTAAGTATTCTCGTTGAACAGTCATCACTTGTTCTTTGGAACAAGTGTTCATCATCTTTCTTTTGTAGATCATAGCACACGATATTTCCTACAAATCAAATTTAATTACATGATTAGTAACACTTCATAATCATCAAATCATGTTGACATTTCAATGATAACCTATTATGCATACTGATATGATTCACATAGTTATGCAACTATCTTGACCAATACTTTGGCACAACACTTTTCCATATCCTATATGCATACAGTGGCTATCTAGATGCCTTCCATCTCTACCAGAACATACTATCAAGAGCGTGCACAGCTCCCAGCATGTTAGCAAAGAGGTTTCATTCTAGACAAGCAACAATGGAATGTTTGTCCAACTTACCCATCATATGCATATTAGTAGTATATTGTTCAATGCTATATGAATGCTTACACTATGCATGATACATTTCCTGATTCTAGGAATACAAATATGCATACAACTATTACGAGCAATATCATTAACTATTCAGAGATTCAAGAAGTAATTCAAATAACAACTCAAATACTTATCTTTTATGTTTGTGTGGTTGCCTCCCTCTTGATCTCTATTTTCCCTTTATGATAGCATCATTATTATATGTCTTTGAACTTCTATCCACCCTGGACCACTATGCATGCTTAAGTGTGCACTAGTTTCATCATTGTGTCATCCTCAATATCTCATACATAATCATACATTCATTAGTATAATCGCAATACTATCAAAACATTATAATCCTATAATCTTAACATGTATGGTCATGATCATTTCATACACAGGTAATTTATCGCAAGCATTAGTATTCAAGGTTTCAGGGAGTACTTCTTTTACTCATGCATATTCTTATTTGACCATAGGACTCTTCTAGTTTGTCATATCATTAATCAAACTAAGAAGCATAATAAGCATAAACCCATGATTACTCAATATTCATGAATAATCATTATCAATCATACAAAACTATACTTATATAAGATCCTAACACAAGGTAGGATTCTAACTCGATATAGGAAAACATACCTAGATTATCATGCTTGCTAGTTATGTCTAACATACCCAAACAATGTCTTCTTTGTTCTCTTCAATGATTTAGAGACCTTGTGCTAGTAACTTTCATATCTCATAAGTTAAGCATAGTAGAACCAAATCATACATACCTCGTAAATAGAGCTTCTATGTGATCAAATACTATGGATGAGTCTTTGTCTTTATGTCATTATGGTCATATATTCTTGATTTAGAACTTGATTTGTCTTTCTTGATGTACCTTTCATGTTAGCAGACAACATCATCCTCATACAACACCACAAGTGCATTAGTACAATCATAAGTGTCATAACCCTAATCAATGAACGTCTTCTATCATTCACATGTATTCATACTTTTACTAAGGTGATCAGACAAGTCTAAAATTAATCATGATTGTACTAACCAATAATATGAAGACAAACATATCATGAACTGAATCATCAAATAAATGAAACAGATTTCAAAACATACCTGCATCTCCTCAAGTCACACCTGTCGAGATTGCTTGTAGTCTTCTCTATAAGGGTAAAACCCTAATAATCCAAGGTATATCACTTGTAACATATTATATATGTTCATGGTGCTAGGATGATATAATATCAGTGCCATTTAAACCTCCTTCATTGCTTCCCTATGAGTCTCCCAACTTTGCTAGGACTTCTTCTTATTTGGAAACCCTAATTTTCAATCTCCTTCCTCCCACAACATTTTGATGGAATATTAATATCTATGATGAATGGATTCCAAATCCATTTTCAAAGTTTCCAATGTTGCATCAAGTGTCTCCAACATTGTATCAGGTCGTTCCATACCTAAAAACTGAAAACCCTAAGTGAGAGCTTCTTCCTCCTCTTCTTTGATTTCCTCTATTGAGCCATTTCATATGTGTCATATTGTTTCCAGTTTATCTCTGAAATTTCGGATCCTCATGGTCTGAAAATTCAGCCTATGGTAGCCTGACCTGTCATCTTTCCAACCCCATAGGTTTTAGCTTCATTGGATTCCTCATGAGAGAGATATGATAATTTTCCCAACATGACCTATTTATGGAATGAAATAGCATAGCAAACTTGTATGGAGAGACACGTGTCACTATTTTATCTTCGGCCTTTGATACTCGCACCTATGAAACAAAAGTCCGTTCCCTAACTGTCACTTTTTACGGAATTCCATTTGGAGCTTCCTAGCATGAGATATGACCTTTTTACCTAGGTCATATGTTTAGGGATTCATTCTGGAAGAGGCAGAAATCCTAGCTTGTATGAATCATATCTCAGAAAGTAAAACGAATCTGAGGCTGAAACTAGGACACAAGGTATAGGAACATGTCATCTTCATCCTGTCCAAGTTACAGATTTTGAAGCTTCGCCAAGATTGATTTATAGTGAAATTTCCACGATGACTAGGTTTTTCTATACAAAGCCCTAACTTTCAAATTGTCGCAAGTATAACAAGTGTCATAAGTGTCATACATTACCTTCCTTCAGGCTAGCTCTGATACCATGTTAAGATTCAATGTGCTAAGATAGATAACATCAGTATTCAATTCAATTTCACAACAATAGTATATACAGGATCACAGAAAGAATAACAAGCACAACATAAACACAAGAGACACAAATTTATCCTGGGAAACCGTCATGGGGTAGAAGACCCAGCAAAACTTCCTCAATATAGATGACCAAAAAGTACAAAGATGAAATCCCCAAGCAAGAGCTCCTTCTCTTTCACAGATATATCTCTCTCTCTCCTAATGCGCAATCCACAAGTAAGTGTGTCTAAATGATGAGCACACCTCCTCTATTTATACTTTATCTCCGACTTGACATTTTACCCAGCTAGGTCGACCCCATAACTAAATGACCAATTACTAACGAGGCCAACATCTCTAGGGTATTTAAACACCCCATTACAACTGACTCTAGGGGAACTAATGCCCCGACTTACATGGGAGGTTTTACCTCAATGACTTTACATTATTAAATACAATAATGACATCCCGGCGGAGGAATAAAACATCTCCGAATAAATTACAATAATAAAATACAATAGAATATTCTTCGAAGTTACAATATTTCAACAATCTATAACAGGACCTCTAAACTGATTCTCCTTTGCAAAACCATAAATGCCTCTTAGCGTTGCTTCACATAGGATTTAGGAGTTAAATGTTATCTTATGTTCATATAAATATATTTTTGTGATCATATATCAAATCAGATAGTCAAAAATTGTTTAGTATTGATCGATGGAGTAGTTGAGAAGATTAAATGTCAATGGAGTCATTGTATCATAATCAGCCATTTCACTCAACACGATTATCAACCAACCATTCTACCAAATAATTGTTTAGTCTTGTTTTAAGAAGCCAATTAAATGTCCTGGTCCCGATCTATGATGACGAAGTATGGACAAGGAAAATAAAGTTAAAAAGTTTTTAATGCCACCAATGATGAAGAAGTATATAGACACTTGAAGGAAAATAAAGTTCAGGAAGGTCTTGGCTTTATGTACAATGAAAAGAAAGTTCAAAGGGGACTTTAAAGCCACCAATAACTACAGTTAAATGACATTTAAATATCAGACTCAAACGAAGGAAAAAATATTCAAAAAAGGTATGGATAAAGTAAAAAAAATTCAAAAAGTTATTTACAACCAGGAATAATGATGAAATATATAAAGGAAAAGAAAATTAAGAAAGGTCTTTAAAACCACCAACAATTAATTGATGACATTTCAACACCGCAATCAAAGAAGTATGGACAAGGAAAAAGAAAATTCAAAAAGATGTTTAATTACATTTCAATACCACATTCATTTTTGAAATGTAAAGTGGTTGAAATATTTTTCATGGTTATTGTACTAAGTTTTTTTTATCAATTTGATAATTCAATATACCAGTTTAGATCCAAATCCTATGCTATCAAGCGTCGAGAGGGATCAAATCTCCCAAGGTGCAAACCTCTCCTCGAAAAGCTCCTTGAGTGCAATACCTGAGAAGAGGTTTGCACCTCGGGAGATTTGATCCCTCTCTGCGCTTGATAGAGCCTATGATTTGGATCTAGGCTGGTTTCAGTCGTGGGTGGTGACACAAAACTGGAGTTTGATCAACATTGTAAGGAACAGGTTAAGTTGAAAACACAGATATATTTACGAGGATTATCATAATGTAAGTAATAAGTATTAAGGATTGTGTAAATTGTTAAACTGGAAAATAGAGACAATTCGCCTAACTTTTTTTTTCGATTCTCTTTTTGTTGATCTACGTTTTCTTTTGTTTGTTCTTCTCCTTCTTCTGCCGTCATTTCATACATTTTGATTTATTTGTTGTTCTGCAAACTGATTTTTTTGTTCTTCCAATTGCTTCAACTTTCTCTTTCGATACGCTATTTGTCGATCAACGTTTTGTTTTCTTTGTTCTTCGCATTCTTCTGCTGTCAATTCGCCTAACTTTTTTTTTCGATTTTCTTTTTGTTGATCTGCGTTTTGTTTTGTTCGTTCTTCTCTTTCTTCTGTCGTCATTTCTCCAATTCGTACATTTTGATTTATTTGTTGTTCTGCAACTTGATTTATGCGTTCTTCCAACTGCTTCAACCTTCTCTCTCGATACACTCTTTGTGGATCAACTTTTCGTTTTCTTTTTTCCTCTCGTTCTTCTGCTATCAATTCGTCTAACTTTCTTTTTCGATATTCTTTTTGTCGATCTGCATTTCGTTTTCTTTGTTCTTCTAGTTCTTTTGCTATCATTTCATCCAAATTCCTTTTTCGAAATTCTTTTTGTTCTTCTGCTTTTCGTTTCAAGTCTTATTCTTATTCTTTTGTTGTCACTGAAATCAATGCGTCCATACACTGAAATCTATGTGTCCATACATTGAAATCAATGCGTCCACAAAATAACATCTACACTAAAAAACATGCAATAAAAAACCCTATACACTGAAATCTATGCGTCCATTCACTGAAATCAATGCATCCATATAGTGAAATCTATGCGTCCATACACTGGAATTAATGTGTCCACAAAATAACATCTACACTGAAAAATATGCAATAAAAAATCCCATACACTAAAATCAATGTGTCCACACAACAACATCTACACTAAAAAATATGCAATAAAAAGACCCAATACACTGAAATCTATGCAAGTATAAAACTCACTTTACATGATAATGAAATTCGATTTATTTACGAAATTCTATATTTAAAAAAAAAGTAAGTGATTTGGGAGAATTGAACCTTGGACCTCACGCCCATTATCCCAACACCCTTACCACTATACCACATGTAGTTCTTATTATACATAGTAAAGAACTTATATACTTTTATGTAAATATTAATAAATATTTTAATAGGTGGACGGAGGGAGGGAGGGGTGCGATTAACATCTACACTGGAAAAAATGCATTAAAAAGACCCCATACACTGAAATCTATACAAGTCTAAAACTCACTTTACATGAAATTCAATATATTTACGAAATTCTATATTTTTTAAAAAAATGGGTGACCTAGGAGAATTGAACAATTGACCTCATGGCCATTATCCCAACACCCTTACCACTATACCACATGTAGTTCATATTATGCAATGTAAAGAAGTTATATACTTATTTGTAAAAATTAATATATATATTAATTTAAATACATATTTAAATTAAATGTTAATTTAAATTAAAATATAAATTGAAATTCAATTTATATTATACACTCTAAATATTACACTATATTTTTATTTTAAACTAAATCTAAATCTAAATCTAAATTTAAATTTTAAATATAATTCTAATCAAACACCGGTAAACAATTTAATCTCGGTAATTTAAATCTAATTATAAATTTAATGTATTCAAATAAGTATTAATTATAAATATGTGCAAATTATTTAAATATGTGCAAAGAAAACATTTATTTAAATATGTGCAAAGAAAAAAAATTAATTATATTTTTAATTAAATTAAAAAATTTAAATTATCTTTTAATTTTAACATATTAAAATTAAAAGATAATTTAAAAGATATTATAAATTTAATTCGTTAATATTTTAAAATAGAATTTAAAACATTGTTTTTTAGTTTTATAAATTTAAACAATGTTTTTATTTTTTAAAAATTTACTAATTGTGCAGATTGTGCAGGTATATGCGGACTGAGGGGAGGACAGGAGGGAGGCGACACAGGAGGGGAGAGGGAGGGAGGACGTAGGAGGGGAGGGGAGAGGGAGCAGGAGGGAAGGCTGGGGACTGAGGGGAGGACGCGGGGAGGACGCGGGGAGGGGCTGCCTTGGGATGGCAGCTGGCGCTTAAATGCCTCTTAGCGTTGCTTCACACAGGATTTAGGAGTTAAATGTTATCTTATGTTCATATAAATATATTTTTGTGATCATATATCGAATCAGATAGTCAAAAATATATTAAATGTCAATGGAGTCATTGTATCGTAATCGGCCATTTCACTCAACACGATTATCAACCAACCATTCTACCAAATAATTGTTTAGTCTTGTCTTAAGAAGCCAATTAAATGTCCTGGTCCCGATCTGTGATGACGAAGTATGGACAAGGAAAATAAAGTTAAAAAAGTCTTTAATGCCACCAATGACGAAGAAGTATGTAGACACTTGAAGGAAGATAAAGTACAGGAAGGTCTTGGCTTTACGTACAACGAAAAGAAAGTTCAAAGAGGACTTTAAAGCCACCAACAACTACAGTTAAATGACATTTAAATATCAGACTCAAACAAAGGAAAAAAATATTCCAAAAACGTATGGATAAAGAGAAAAAATTCAAAAAGTTATTTACAACCAGGAATAATGATGAAATATATAAAGGAAAAGAAAATTAAGAAAGGTCTTTAAAACAACCAACAATTAATTGATGACATTTCAACACCACAATCAAAGAAGTATGGACAAGGAAAAAGAAAATTCAAAAACATGTTTAATTACATTTCAATACCACATTCATTTTTGAAATGTAAAGTGGTTGAAATATTTTTCATGGTTATTGTACTAAGTTTTTTTATCAATTTGATAATTCAATATATAAAGAGTTTTAAAGAAATCAATTTGATAATTCAATAGGCAAAGGGGAATTTAGATATGAAGGGGGATAACTTCACAAATTTTAAATACTCTCTTATACAACTTATCAAAAGAGATTATTCTCACAATCTTTACAATAACATATTTTCCAATTAAATTAACAAAAACTTATTGTATTTAATACACTTTAGTAATTTATTTTAAATCTATAACAACTTAACATGCACACATATGTTATATTACAAGTGAGAGGTTTTTAACTTAACATGCACACATATGTTATATTACAAGTGAGAGGTTTTTAACTTAACATGCACACATATGTTATATTACAAGTGAGGATGTTATATTACAAGTGAGAGGTTTTTCCCTTGAGTAGTTCAATATGGGTGATCAAATATAACAAAGTCAACTCTCACAAAATATCCCAAATACTATTCAAAGTTAACCACATCCACATACATGTTTAAGTTCAATTAATTAATTTATTACTACATTTGTTGCTTGATTATTAATACAATTAATATAGCATAAGAATTTAAATACTTTTAGTTGGGGGATATTGATTTTTAAAAGACTAGCTTGTAAGTGAGAACCTTTCATTCTTTCCTCATTCAACTACAAAGAACAACATTACGTAACATGCTTTTGACACCCACATTACTATTCATGGATGGAACTATATCTTGTACTTCTTCTTGTTTCTTTTTTTCATTTATGGAATGCTGATGAAATATATAAACAATATTGTTTTATTTTAATCATGGTGTGCTTATTCATGCTTCATTATGCATTTGTTCCATTACATAGGCCCTACTCCAATTTGAGGGTACTTGGAGATTATGTGCATAGAGAATTATTTTTATTATCTCAAGCTTGGAAGCTTTGTTTCTTTAATTTTCTAGAAAAGCAAGAAGTGCTTTTCTAGATTGAAAGTTACCAAATCTATGCTCCTTTGGAATAAATTCTCAACAAGTATATTCATTCTGAATTATGAGTTTGTTGTAAAAAATTACATCCCCCAAAAGTTCACTACTCTTGCCTATTTTTTGCATTATTTTGTTGCAATCAAGATCAAAGACCTTTTTCTGCTACATGTAAAACAAAAATGACAAGACTGGAAAAAATTTCATATTATGAATTGATAGTAATTTTTTTTTAACACTTAGTGGCCTTTAACTCAATGATATGTTATACTAGTCAATTTTTGCATCAATCTAGAAATGTCAACTTTTTACTTTTTACACTTTGCCCATTGTTAGATAATATAGTGAAAATGGCTATATTTCAAACTATAAAGATACATGAAATATTCTTTTGGAAAAAGTTGTCCGATTGTTGGAAATATGAAATATGAAATGTGGATTAAGACAAAATTTATCCATTTGTTTTCTTAGGTCACTTTTCCTTTATATATAGTTTGCAAAATTGCCAAAAAGTGTCCAAAAATAATGGATTTAGCCATATGTTTACAATTATGTTCCAAAGCCTTGGGAATATAACCAAACACCCTTGTGGGATTTCTCATGCATGCTTATATTTCTTAATATCCAAATTTCATCATTAACATAGATTTTGCCAATAAGGATAGTGTTCTCCTTTGAAAAGTGTTATTTGTCAATTTTTAGGAAATCAGTGTCATATTTCTAAGCCAACACTCAAGGCATCTTTGTAGGCCTCATTACTATGGACGTCTACCTCAAATTGTTGCAAAAATATAGTCATTATGCCAAATTTATGGCCAAAATACGATTTTGGGTCCAAACTTGTTTATGTTTAGCTATAATTTTTCTTTTCTAATGTGACGTCCACATGTCATGTGTGTACATGGTAGGTGACATGGAGTCTATATAAATTTCCATGTCCTTAGCTAGACTTTCCATCTTATCCTTTATCGTGATCATGTGTTCCACCTTCATAGATGTCAATATGCTTGAATGGCTTTTCAAAATTTTGTGGTTGATATAGTACATTAGTGGTACGTGGGCTATTGTCCTCAATCAACCTCACATGGGACCCATTATGATCCTGCACCTTCCATGGGACCCATTAGGTTGATGGGACAGTGGAACCTTCTCTACCATCATCGCTAGCCGCAATATTTTACACTACAAAGGAGACACTCTATGATAGATCTTGAATCAATGATCTTAGATCACAGTTGAGATCCTAGCCATTCATGAGAAGTTAATATTTGTTCACCCCATAAAATCACCAAGCACCACAAGAAGATCTATACCATCAATCAAGATCCACAAGTAAGAGCTGTATCGTTCATTACAATGACTTTTGTCATGACACCTTTTTTTCAAAATAGTATGAGAGCTTGTCAAATGTTAATCTAATCATCTAATAAAATTTGGGTTGTTCACAACACTTTTAAATATTCAAATCCCTTTTCACTTGAGGGGGGGCGGACGAAGATGCTCCCCAAATTCGTTGCAATAGGGCCGCGCTAGCGGAGAAAAAAAATAGCGCGACCACACCTAAGGAGATGCACACACGCCTCTAGGTTCGGTACCTAACCGAGGCGCGTGCACGTTGATGGCGTGTGGACGTCGCTGATGCGTACGCGCAGAGGAGATGTCCACGCGCCCCTATTAAAAATATAAAAAAAAATAGTCGACAATTTCCCCATTTTTCATTTGGTCGGCCGAGCGCGTCCTCTTCCTCCACGTATGCGTCCATTCAACTACCAACGGAGGCCAAATCCACTCCAAATCCACCCAACAACACCCACAAACTCATCACCACTTTGATTAATACGTAAATATCATGTTTTTCTTCAATTTTATTCATTGTTTGTGTCAATTTTTGTATTTTTTTTGTTTATGTAATTGTAAATAATTCCCAAATTTTAAAAACAATGAACCAATTTTCAACTGCAGATTGCAACTGAGACAATGAGTGAACAAGATGTTAACCCCGAGTCGAGTGGAACACAAGAAAACCCAAACCTTGGACCCAATGCCGAAGAAAACCGTCAACACAATCCAAATGACAAACAAAACCAAAACCCACAACCTAATTTTGAACAAGATGACCTTAACCACTATGTAAATGAAATGCGAGTGCACACTCGCGAACTTAGAAACTCGGGTGAACCATCTCGATTGTCTCTTGCCACGTCAATTGAGAACTCAATCGACTCCCTCATACATGCACACCAGCAATTGACCGACATGACTCAATTTAGAGCTAGGATGCGGGGGTACTACTCCACGGGCATCTCCAAGGAAGCAATAAAAGATTTGAACATTACAAAAGCCCAATTATATAGTATGTTCACTGATCCGAAAATAGGCCAACCACTGAACATTACAAAGCCACGTGTCTGCATGGATTGGTGTCATTACCAACCGTGGAGGGACAATTGGATGCAGAGGTGGTTCATGGTGTACGATAAACCTCCTTGCAATAATAGGGAGGTTCCACAGTACTTCCTTCGCCAACTGTGGGCTGAGTTTGTCCTAGGTTTACATGTCAACTTCTTTGACATAACCGAGTTCCAGGTTGTTGGGCGTGGCTCTGCCCAAGATTGACCTGCTGCCAGGAAAAACCCACTGAGAGGGCCACCAGCTCCGAGGTACGACCCCAACCCCTCTCCCCAGCCACCTCAGTTTCCCCATAAGCTTGATCAGATCGAGGTGCATTGAGGAATGTTGCACGTGGTCTCCTCAGACACACCTCCTTTGTAGCAGCGACTACAATGGAGAGGTCGGGTGACCTTGATAGAGATCCAGGTGCAGGGCCGTCACGATAGGGCTAGGATAGACCCATGACCGATGGTAGCCATGCTGGGCATTCCAGTTCGACGAGGACAATGCCCCATATTTGTCCCCATTGCGGGCACACTTTCCCTGGCCCAACCGAGGGTTGTTATATGGATCAGGTCAACAATTTTTTTAATGTGTTTTCAATCATCACTTTATAACTTGTAAAGTATTTTGAAATTATTTTTGTTTGACCTAAACTATTATTTCAATGTACAGTTATTCAGAGCTGATACACCGAGATGGGAGAACGTAGAATCTCCCAACCTGGATGCCACAATGGCAGCTGCAACTGAAATTGCGGCACCCCACACGGAGATATTTTCAGTACCTGACACAATTTTTTTATTACTTATGTCATTTATATTACTCAAGTATTTATATTTATGGCATACACGTTGATAGTTCGTACAATGTTTTTGAATATCTTGATTTCCTAGATAATGACTTGTTTAACATGTTCATAACATGATGCATTTTGTTGTCCACAGGTTGTTCGTGACTACGGTGATTAGCCACCCCCACTAGGCATTGGCACATCACCATATAGACAGGTACAATGTGTAGTTATAAGCATGCTTTTAATTTGATTTGTTACGAATTACTATGGTTTAATTTATTGTTTGTTTACTAAATTGTGATATTACAAATGTATATGTAGGTTCCACCAGCAACTGTGTCTCTGCATTTTAGTCTTGTGTATCCACCCTATCCCATGAGTCCCCCCCCCTCTCTTTCATCTAGACCCCTCCCTACATCCACCCCCTCCCTTCCATCCAACCCCCCCTCTCCGACCATACTCCCCCCTCCATCCATCCTCCCCCACTCGCCCACCCCCCTATGTCCATACATCCCCCCCAATTTATCCACGCCCCCATGTCTATCCATCCTCCCCCATTCTTCCACGCCCCCCCTTCCTTCCACCTTCCCCTCTTCGTCCACAACCTCCCATTTGTCCATCCTCCTCCCTCCATGCAGGACTTCCCTCCCATGCACCATCCCTCAACACCGTTCGTAGCCCTTTCCATTTGATACCCTCTATCCTACAGTCGACAGGGGTTCATAGTCCACATGGTCCTCCTCCACCCCATACCACTGTGTCTTCTCCCACCATATCATCCCCACTTCTTTCCACTATTGTGGCATCTACTCTTCCAATATCCTCATTAGTATCTCCAGTGGTTACACCTGTAGTGGCTGCCACTACATCTGTGCCCCCCCCCATCACTGCATCGGAGTTGGTTGTCCGGCCATCTGCTCCACCTGCTAGCCTAGAAGGCTAGCCATGTCCATCGTCGGAGGTGTTCACGGTGAGAATCAAGTTAATTTATGAAAATATTTTTATGCATTAACAAAAATTAATTTAAGCAATTATGACTTTTCAATGAAATGATTGTTTTAAATGTTGTAGGATGGAATTGTTGAGAGGATCCATAGATCCAAGACACCTCCCCAACGTTTCCCACTCATGTCAGAGGTGATTTATTTAATATTCGAATTCTACATTTGTTTTATAAATGTGGTAAATGTTGCAAATGCTTGAAAATGACGGTATCTTATATCATTTGTTCCAGAGCCCGGAGAGATGGTCTACTCCTAGACGGACCAAGACCCGAGGCACCGGTAGCTCGAAGAGTAGGAAGATCGGCTTTGGATCTGCACTTGGGAGTGATGGTGGTGGTCACAATGCTTGACACGCCACGTGTTATGTACATTAGCCACGATGTGGCACTTTTGTGCACCAGTTTTGAAGTACTTTGTATCTACGGCACGAGTTTCCATGTATTTTGTATCTACAGCATGAGTTGTCACATTTTGTGTAGGGCACGAGTTGCCATTGTATGTACATTGGGAACCATGTTCCACTATTTGCCAGAAATTGTATATGTTTGGATGAGTTTTGTAGCCTCGATGTACATGGATTTTCAGTTATGTGATTTATATATCTCGTTGTCTAATGTGGTTGTCTCATGTTGTGTGTATCATGATGTGATGTTGTGTAAATTTGGGTTTTACCTAGATCTTAGAAGAGAAGTTGGATATCGTAGTTCAGCTTGGTTTATCTTTCCACATGTAAAAGCTTCTAATGGTATCTACGTTAAGAGAACATTGTAAACATAGGCTAACTCAAACAAAATCATGTGTGAGAATTAATCTAAAAACAAACGGAATAAATGGATGGACAAATCACACCTCATGGCACATAAGATATATATTGGGAACTTGAGTACTAGGAAAATAACACTTAAAAATAGAAAATTTCCATTGTCGTCAAAAGGTTAAAATGAGATCCAACATGATTTTTAATAGCTCTACATAATGAGATCCAAAAAGGCCATACTCTACATAATGAAATGTCGTCACTAGTATTTATTTTGACCATTTTGTCCACTTAAGATCATGCAACAAATTAATAACCAAGTTATGGAATCATTTCTTAATCAATTGTCACCATACAAATAGGAAAACCTTTAGCACGATGTATAGCTAGCTCATTAATTCTCACTCACAGATATAGCCACCTTTGATTTGATGACCATCACATCCACTACCATTTACAATTAGGACTTCCTTAGTTTATCATTATGTGATAGCGATCTAATTTTATGTATGCATATATGTGTATAGTTATTTGGATTCAAATGTATGCAGATGAATAAATATGTACAATGAAAATGATTTAATCTTTACATGTATTATAATTTAGGGCTAGATCTTAGGATACACAATAGGGTTTCATTGTGATTAGAATACAAACTAGGGTTTATGCTACCAACTAGGGTTTTTAGGCTAGGCTCTCATGTTTCTAGGCTAGGATCCAAGCTCCAGGGTCACCATATTAATGTTTAATTCCACTATCATGTCATCATTCTCACCAATACCATGCCCACTACTACAATCACCATCAAGCCTCTCAATCCCATTTTGAACATTTCCCATACTTCCAAGTTAAAATTGATAGGTCTTGTTGCTAAAATCTTATCACTTATCTATTCACATAGACAAATCCACTCCTGTGAAAGATTTGTTGTAGCTTGGTACGTGCAAGTTCACATGCAATAATACTTGAGAGATCATTTTACCCCATGATCCATGGAAGATTCATTGGAGTCATATGAACCTCATTGTCATCACCCCAACCATGGTCAAGACGCCAAGATCCATCCTTAGTAGACAAAACCTCATGTTGGCACCCATACCACACTCAAAGATAAAAAATTCTTTGAAAGGGCATGTTTGGGGGTTGAAGGAATCTTGATTTTTTTATAATCACACATGAGAGGTTCTTAGAGTCAAATACATTGGATATAAATAAATTCCCCAACGCCTTCATCATCTTCATCACCATCGCCATTATCATCAACACCTTCATCATCATCACCATCTTCATCATCATCACCATCACCATCACCATCAACTTCACCACCATCACCATCATCATCAACTTCACCATCTTCATCATCATCACCATCTTCATCATCATCACCATCTCCATCTTTTGGATGCGACACGGAACCATCACCATCTTCATCATCACCATCACCATCACCATCACCATGAACCTCATCACCATCACCATCAACCTCACCACCATCACCATCATCATCAATGTCACCATCTTCATCATCATCACCATCACCATCAACCTCACCACCATCACCATTATCATCAACGTCACCATCTTCATCATCATCACCATCTTCATCACCATCACCATCTCCATCTTTTGGATGCGAGATGGAACCATCACCATCTTCATCATCACCATCATCATCAACATCAACCTCACCACCATCACCATCATCATCAACGTCACCATCTTCATCATCATCACCATCCTCGTCATCATCACCATCTCCATATTTTGGATGCAAGACAGAACCATCACCATCTTCATCATCACCATCACCATCACCATCAACCTCACCACCATCACCATCTTCATTATCATCACCATCTTCGTCATCATCACCATCTCCATCTTTTGGATGCGAGATGGAACCATCACCATCTCCATCATCACCATCACCATCACCATCAACCTCACCACCATCACCATCATCATCACCATAACCATCACCATCACCATCAACCTCACCCAAACCCTAGCCCTAACCCTCACCCAAACCCTAGCACTAAGCCATCTTCTCCATCCTCACCATCACCATCATCATCACCATCAACGTCTTCATCATCACCACCATCTCCATCATCATCATTGACTCTAACTCTAACCCTAATTCAATTTCCTTCTATAACCCTAGTCCTAACCCTCACCCAAACCCTAGCACTAATCCATCTTCTCCATCCTCACCATCACCATCACCGTCACCATCAATGTCTTCATCATCACCACCATCTCCATCATCATCATTGACTCTAACTCTAACCCTAATTCAATTTCCTTCTATAATTATAGCCCTAACCCTCACCCAAACCCTAACACTAATCCATCTTCTCCATCCTCACCATCACCATCACCGTCACCATCAACGTCTTCATCATCACCACCATCTCCATCATCATCATTGACTCTACCTATAACCCTAACTCTAACTCCAACTCTAACTCTAACTCCAGGTTCCTCATCAAAGCCTCCATCATCATCATCTTCATGACCATCACCATCGCCATCACCATCACCGTCAACCTCTTCATCATCATCACCATCATCATCATCATACGTGCCCGGTGGAATATTTTCCAGAGTTGACCCCCGTGTGCAAAAATTGCACACTCCCTCACTAAGCAAAACCCTAGTTTCCAAGATGGACGTACAAGATGAGGGAGGGGCCATCGGGCCGGAGGGGAGGGGCACCCCTAGCACTATCCCGAGGTGCTGAATCCAACGGAGTCGACGGTTCGTCGATCCGAGCCACGGTCTTCATTCTATGGCTCGTCTCGTCTTGCATCCAAAAGGCCTTCAGGGACACCTGTTGGATACCTGCCGGGGGCGTAGAACTCCAACCGTGCAACAAAACTGGGTTCCGTGGAGTCCTGCAGATGTGTCTAGGCAGGTTCCGGCCGGGAACGCTAGCCCTAAGTGCCTGGTGGAATATTTTCCAGAGTTGACCCCCGTGTGCAAAAATTGCACACTCCCTCACTGAGCAAAGCCCTAGTTTCCAAGATGGACGTACAAGATGAGGGCAGGGCCACCAGTCCAGAGGGGAGGGGTTCCCCTAGCACTATTCCGGCGTGATGAATCCAATGGAGTTGATGGTTCGTCGATCCAAGCCACGGTCTTCATTCTATGGCTCGTCCCGTCTCGCATCCAAAAGGCCTTCAGGGACACCTATTGGATACCTGTCGGGGGCGTAGAACTCCAACCATGTAACAAAACTGGGTTCCGGGGAGTCATGTCGGTGTGTCTAGGTAGGTTCCGACCAGGAATGCTAGCCACAAGTTCTCAGTGGGTGATGTTCCAGAGTTGACCCCCGTGTGCAAAAATTGCACACTCCCTCACTGAGCAAAACCCTAGTTTCCAAGATGGACGTACAAGATGAGGGAGGGGCCACTGGGCTAAAGGGGAGGGGCACCCCTAGCACTATCCCGGTGTGTTGAATCCAACGGAGTCGACGGTTCGTCGATCCGAGCCACGGTCTTCATTCTATGGCTCGTCCTGTCTCGCATCAAAAAGGCCTTCAGGGACACCTGTTGGATACCTGCCGGGGGCGTAGAACTCCAACCATGCAACAAAATCGGGTTTTGGGGAGTCCTGCAGGTGTGTCTAGGTAGGTTTCGGCCGGGAACGCTAGCCACAAGTGCTCGGTGGAATATTTTCCAAAGTTGACCCCCGTGTGCAAAAATTGCACACTCCCTCACTGAGCAAAACCCTAGTTTCCAAGATGGACGTACAAGATGAGGGTGGGGCCACCGGGCCAGAGGGGAGGGGCACCCCTAGCACTATCCCGGTGTGTTGAATCCAACGGATTTGATGGTTCATCGATTCGAGCCACGGTCTTCATTCTATGGCTCATCCCGTCTCACATCCAGAAGGCCTTCAAGGAGACCTGCGGAATACTTGACGGGGGTGTAGAACTCCAACCATCCAACAAAACCGGGTTCCGGGGAGTCATGCAGGTGTGTCTAGGCAGGTTTCGGCCAGGAATGCTAGCCACAAGTTCTCGGTGGATGATTTTCTAGAGTTGACCTTCGTGTGCAAAAATTGCACACTCTCTCACTGATCAAAACCCTAGTTTCCAATATGGACGTACAAGATGAGGGCGGGGCCACCGGGCCAGAGGGGAGGGGCACCCCTAGCACTATCCCGGCGTGCTAAATCCAACGGAGTTGATGGTTGATCGATCCAAGCCACGGTCTTCATTCTATGGCTCGTCCCGTCTTGCATCCAAAAGGCCTTCAGGGACACCTGCTGGATACCTGCCGGGAGCATAGAACTCCAACTGTGCAACAAAACCGGGTTCCAGGGAGTCCTGTAGGTGTGTCTAGGCAGGTTCCGGCCAGGAACGCTAGCCCTAAGTTCCCGGTGGAATATTTTCCAGAGTTGACCCCAGTGTGAAGGCCATGCCAAATTCGCTAAAGGGGGCCATTTCTCGACTAGAAGTCCCCGGGCGTGCGTGGCCACCGTGGACAGGTCCGCAATGGCTAGGTGGACCTATGGGAGGTGACGTAATCCAAGTCCTCTCGCCAGTTTGGGTTCCGTGGCCCCGGGTCAAATCCTCCAAGTGTCCCTGAACGGCCCCGGGGTGCCCGACTAGAATGCCCGTAGCGCCTAAACCGTGGCTCGGTTCGTGAATCCGTCGACTCCGGTGGGTCCAGGACATCAGGTTTCAGCTAGGGGACCCCCCACAGCGTGCCTCAAAGACCCGGAAGCGGTGCCAATGGGCCATCCTCGAAGCTAGTGTTTTTCTCATTGAAGGCCATTCCAAATTCGCTCAATGGGGCAATTTCTCGTCCGGAGTTCCCCGGGCGTGCGTGGCCACGTGGACCTGTGGGATCCAACAGAATCTAATTCCGCTCACCGGTTTGGGTTTCGTGGCCGCGGAGCAAATGCCCAAAGTGTCCCTGAATGTCCCTCGGGTGCCCGACTAGAATTCCCGTAGCGCCCGAACTGTGGCTTGGTTCGCGAATCTGTCGACTCCGATGGGTCTGAGACGTCGGGTTTCAACTAGGGGACCCCCCACAACGTGCCTCAAAGACCCGAAAGTAGTGCCAATGGGCCATCCCTGGAGCTAGGGTTTTGCTCAGTGAAGGCCATTCCAAATTCGCTCAAGGGGGGCATTTCTCATCCGGAGGCCCCCGGGCGTGCGTGGCCACTGTGGACAGATCCACTATGGCCACGTGGACCTATGGGAGCCAACAGAATCTGATTCTGCTCACCGGGTTGGGTTCTGTGGCCCTGGGGAAAATCCTCCAGGTGTCCCTGAACGACCCCGTGGTGCCTGACTAGAATTCCCATGGCACCCGAACCGTGGCTCGATTCGTGAATTCGTCGATTCCGGTAAGTCTGGGACAGTGGGTTTCAGCTAGGGGACCCCCCACAGCGTCCCCTGAAGACCCGGAAGCGGTGCCAACAAGCCATCTCTGGAGCTAGGGTTTTGCTCAATGATAGCCATTCCAAATTTTCTCAACAGGGCCATTTCTCGTCCGGATGCCCCCGAAGGATTTTGCATGTTTATTTTGTACATCATGCATGGCTTTTGTGTATGTGGCTCTTGGTGAGATCATGATGAGAAAAAACCCTTTGACTTGGTGGACTATTCCACATTTACAAGTCAAGTAGAAAAATTCAAAAGAGGTGTAAATGAGAGGAAGCAAATGAATCACATTGATGCCAATTACACTTGGAGTCCAAATACCCCCTATTGAGGGTACGTGTGGTGGGTCAAGGATTCTAGGGCTAGATTAGGTTAGTAGGGCTACATTAGGTTTCTAGGATTCTAGATTAGTTTCCGAGTGTTAGATTAGTGTTTCTAGGGTTAGTTTATCTTTCTAGGATTTCTAGGGCTAGATTATGTTTCTAGGATTCTAGATTAGTTTCTGCGGGTTAGATTAGTGTTTCTAGGGTTAGTTTAGCTTTCTAGGATTTCTAGGGATATATTATGTTTCTAGGATTCTAGATTAGTTTCTGAGGGTTAGATTAGTGTTTCTAGGGTTAGTTTAGCTTTCTAGCATTTCTAGGGCTAGATTATGTTTGTAGGGTTATATTAGTGCTTCTAGGGTTAATCATACATGAATAAACAATCACATGGCTATAAATCATAACTTAATCATAACTCAGACATCAAATAAACGATATAAGATAATGATATCAAATAAACCATCTAACATGAATAACATTAACCGTGCATGAATAAACAATCACATGGCTATACTATGCACCTCAGTCAATTAGGCCTTCTGGATCCTCTCGGTTTTTTATTGTCTCGAACAACCTCTCATGCTACGCATGAGGTAGTAAGTAGCGTACCTTGTTTGATGACTTTGTTGACATTGTATGTAGTTGGATGTTTGTACTCACGATCAAGTGCGTAAAGTGATACACTTGCGACCCTGGTCTATAATCTGTGTATGTGTAGCCATTGCTCTTTGGTCTCTTTCCATACACTGTAAGATATTCCCCCGAAACAACCATCGAGCCAGTCGGAAAGGTAATGCCTTCACTATCCGTTAATGATGCGAGGAGGGTTTGCTTCCCCTGGATGCATCGTGCCAACCAATAATTCGTCCCAATTGCACTGTCTGTCGGGGAGACAACTGCGTAGATGTGTCCTGCAAAAATGCATTTTAAGGTCATATTCCAACAAGCAGTGGTTTGATAACTTGGATAATTACAAAAACAAGGAGGGAACTGGGATATGCATGGAGAAATGTTTACCTAGTTGTACAAGATCAGATATATGATCATATTCATTCAAAATAGAGGATTGGCCTTCCTCTAACTGGATTGTTTCAGCAACTGCACGTGGGTCCACTACAAGTGATACATGATCCCATTCATCAACCCAATCCATTGATTCACACTCATCCCACTCACAACTGCTGCAAGACCCACAAAAGCAAGCAAGTTTTCGTGTCCATATTTCAAATAAAAGATTGTTTGAGCTTCGAACCGAATGAAATCCACGAATGCCTTGCACAGTACTACAACTATAAGAACGTGATCGATCTATATCAACTACATTCCAAAAATTTCTGACAACATGTCCTCTACCTATTGGTATGTGTTGCTCTGTGGTTCAATCTGACATTTTTTCTTTGCACCATCGAACTGTGGATTCGGCATTCCGAATATGAGGGCCTCCCATGCACCTCATCTCCTCCCTTCATAGGGAATTTTTGAGACATGCTCCAGCCTCGTCGTGCTCTCCCTTTCCATGCCCGGTCTCAAAATAGTTCCATACATGCAGCACATCATAAGTCTTGTGCAACATACTCAACCATTGGAAAACACGTGCATTTTTGAACTGGCCTACACAACCATATGACCATATCTAATGCCGATCCATATGTATCCCTCTATCCTTTAGCTGATCATAGAAAATTTTGAAGCAATGCTGCACATAATGCAGGTCGTGACACTTGTCGTCACTGATGTAGAAGTTGGTCTCTTTCAATAGGTGTGTATTCAATACAAAGAGCCAAATAGAGCCCCAAATATTGTGTATTTTATCCAGATCGTGTATGAATTCAATCTACCATGAAAATGCTTGTTGGACTGTGAGTGAAACCAACGAATAGAACGCGATGAATGAGGAAAAATATGTCGGAGAAAGAACACGGGTGATTTTCTAAATTTTATGTTCAACAGGGACGTGCACGTACCTCTGGCGCGTGCGCGTCCTTGCTGAACATTGCAATGGTTGGTGGGTAACGTTCATTGTATTTATTGCCCAACAAATATAAATGTGTCGGGTTATGCCTAGAGCCCCTCCCCCATAAAGGCCTTTAGGACCTCTTCTAACCCATAATCCCTAAGTGGATTTAAGTGCTTCTAGGTGTTTGGGGGTTTAAGGGTATATTTACAAATTTGTGTATTTTGATTTCAAAACATTAATTTAATTTTCAATTAGAAACATATGTATTACATCAGGAATAATTAAATACATAGTAGATATATATTAATGTTGTATAAAGACTGCTCGGAGGTGCGATTATTGTGAGATCGCAGTATGTCAGATTTGTTCATAATTACCATCAGATTTTATTCTCTTAGGGCGATACAGATGTGACAAAATGCACTTTGATGGTTAGTTTTATTTGCTGGGAAATATTTTCCTGGTTAATTTATGGGGAAGGACAACTGTCTTGATACTCCCACCCCTATGGAAGGATGGAAAAGCATAGCACAGAAGATATAAGCTTGGCTTCATGTAATATGCAGAGCACTCTTCTTTACATTGCTGTATTAATCAAAATCTAAGGCACCTGTTAGCCCTGGTCTCAGTGTAGGATGAAGATGATGAGATGTAAAGGATCTAATCAAGTAGTCATGGAGGGCCTCCTCATCGTGGAAGATTTTACGAATAGTGTTCATCTACTGTAAGTGGAATCACAATTGCAATAAAATAAGATTTTTCGTCATGATGATTTGATGATGATGATGATGAAGATCATGACGAGATGATGATGATGATGAAGATGGTGATGATGATGATGACTAATGGAGATGATGATAATGATGACGATGATGATGATGATGATGATGATGATGTTGACGATGATGTTGATGATGAAGATGATGGTGAATATGCATCACATCATCCTCATCATGATCATCATCTTCATCATCTTCATCATCATCAACAACATGATCATCATCATCACCATCATCATCATCATCATCTTCATCATCAACATAATTGTGAGGATGAGGATGATGATAATGATAATGATATGATGATGATGATGATGGTGGTGGATGATGATGAATATGAGTACGATGATGATGATGATGATGATGATGATGATGATGATGATGGTGATGATGACGATGGTGATGAAGATCATGATGATGATGAATATGGTGATGATGATGATGATGATGATGATGAAGATGGTGATAATGATGATGATGATGACTAATGGAGATGATGATGATGATGATTGATGATGATCATTGTCATGTCCCAAATTTGGAATTGGGTCACAATGTCCTAATAACATTAGCCATATTCATTAGAGTTTGTAAAATTGATGTTAAGGGTCAAATAATTGCCAAGGAGGAAAATTACTAGTTTCCTAGGTTTGGGGTGGAAGCTTTGGGATTTGGAATAAGGGGGATAATAAATGATGTTTAGACATTATAAGGGTTCAAGTATTTAATAAATAGAGTGAATAAAGAAATTCAAGACAAATCCTAGGTGACAATGGTTTTGGAGACATATGGAGGATGTGGGACCCACACTAGCTTGATTTTTCATAATACATGGTATCTCTCTTTTGCAAATTCGAATTAATGGGAATGTGAACACTCTTGGGTGAGTTGGTAAGTCATAACACATGTCATTGAGCATATTAGGTCTAATTGGGAAGGATTGGTAACCTCCATGGAAGATAAAGAGTCAAAGTGGAAGTTTGTGGACACTTGGGCTAGATTCCCTAGCCCCTATGACACCAATGATGGAGCATCTATAACAACTATGACAAATTGCAGACCTGACCTCTGACATCTGACCACTATGACATGTCAGCCCCAAAAATAGGCTCAAAGAAGGCAAATTTGGGAGTTGGAGAAGCCAAAGAGACTCAAAATCGAATTTGGGAGAAGATGGAAGGTTGGAACTAGGAGACAAGTAGCAAATGTGGAATATTTCCTAAATGGAAATCTATTGAATCTATTGAGAGGATTTCGACCCTTAGAAGGCTAATGTTGGTTATAAAATGTAGAAATGAAGTATGAGAATGGCTTTTGATCATTTGTAGAATTTGCAATTGCATTTGTGAAGAGCGAGAGCTAGTGGATGACTAGTTTCTTGCCTTAGCCAATTTCGAGGGTGAAAGATTCCCATCCAAGTTGGTAATTGGAAAGGCCATTCAGACCTTTCATTTGGATCTTTAATGGAGTCTTTATTTGCAGGTGTAAGCTATAGGGCAGCTCATGGTTTCTTCTATTGCAGCTCACTCCTTCAACCATTTCCAGTTTTGATGGCATATTCTTGATCCTTGAGGGAGGGCGTTTTTGGTGAGCTATTGTACTCTTTGGGGAATATTTTAATGCCCCATTTATTTTGTAATATGAATTAAATACTCTGTTCTTCATCTCCAAAAAGTTTCAGGTCGAAATTCCAAGTAGAAATGTATAAATCTCATTTTTAATGGAAGAACAATGCCATTTCCCCACTACCTTGTTGTGAGCCAATGTATTGATGATGATTTCGAATGAATGGATGATTCTCTGATATATTTGTGGTCAATATACTACCATGGATGTCTTCTACAAGTTTCATGTACTGTACTTGAGCATTTGAAGCATTTTTACTTAGTTTAGTTGTATTGTGAGGTGAAATAGTGCCATTCCCCCAAGGGTCGAATTGGGGATTTTTGCAGTTGAATGGGAGAGGGTGAGAACAGTTGTAATAATCCATTAATGGTTCATATGAGACTTTAATAAAATAATTAACACATTACATACCTCTGTTCATAAATTTGAGTGGGTTTGGAGGCATTTGGGAAGCCATTTTCAGTACTTACCCCATGGGGATTTGAACCCCAAATTACTAGTAAAAGTGCATAATTGGTCCAGAATCTTAAGAGAGTTTGCAGAGGTATTTTGGTGGACATATGTCATCCATAAACATCATATTCAAGTTCTAATATCATTCATACACCTTCCTTGAATATTTGAAGGCATTTGGAGTCAATTTGAGACCTAGAGACCAATACTAGTCAAAGGAAAATCACTAGTAAAGTTACCTACATTGATCAGAATTGTAAGAGGATTTGCAGAAGTATTTTAAAGGTCCAAAGGAATCCCTGAAACACATATTTATGTTCTAATATCATTCATATACCTTCTCTCAGAAGATTTGGGATCATTTGGGGCAAATTTGGGACCTAGAGATCAAAACTAGTCAAAGGTCAAACTAGGGAAAAAAAGTGGAAAATTGCAATTTTAATAAAATTCCTAATAAGGGACATTACAGTGGTATCAGAGCATGGTCCTTGCACCTGTGTATTAGGTACATACATTCAAGAATAATTGGAAGCCATGTCTTACTATTATGATGAATCCTATGAGTACAATTCTTATGAGGAATATGCAGATGCTTATGAGCAATATGAAGTAGAATGTGAATGGTATGAGGAAGAGGTGCCATCATGCAACACTTCTTACAATTTCAAGAGAAATGAAGATTATTCTTATGAATTTAAATCTGATGAATATGAGTGTGGCACACCAACCAAGGATAATTCTATGAGTGAGTTCCAAAGATGGAGAGCAAAATATAAAACCTTGCCCCAACAATATCAAAAATATCAAGAATATCTTGCTTTTAGCAAAAATACACAAAATGCCATGTCTTTTGAGTACTATGCTGAACATGTTTTTGAAAATAGGCCCAAAAATGAAGATGTGGAGTTAGTTAAGAAAGGTTTATGCCCTTCTTGTAAAAACCCTTGGAGCGAGTATCATATATGTGTGCATGAAATGATGTCCTCCTTGAGGAGAGCTTTTGAGATTTATTCAAGAAGAGATTCCAAATATATTGATCCTAAGGAAAACAAGGGGCAAAATGCATCAGCTTGCTTTAAGGAGCAAAAGGAAGAGACATCATAAGAGCATGAAGAAGATTCTATTGAAAATATGGAAGATCATTTCGAGACACCTTCTAGCTTAGACATGAACCAAAGAGCATCTACTGATGGATGCTTAAACTATGAAGGAGTACCTACTGATGGGTGCTCACACCTCTATGTTGGTGACATAGAGATCACTTTGGAAAGTGTTGCTGCAAGCCCAAGTTCCATTAAGCATGATAATGAATACCTTGTAGCAGTTGAAGAAGAACCAAGATCAACTTCCCCATCACCACTTAAGCTTCATGAAGTTGGTCCAAGCAAAATTGAAGAAGATGAGGAGGTTCATTTGCAAGAGCCTCATTTTCTTGAAGGGTCCTTAAATTTGAATGAAAATAAGATCCAAGAGTCCCTCATAATTCTCCATGACACTCAAGCATTGGTGTCAAATTCTTGTTGGAGAGCTACTTCATTGGAGGAAACATCCTTCCTTGAAGACATGGAGAAGATTCAAAGAGCAATGTGCCACATCAAATGTAATTTCATGTCTTTTCTTTTTGATAGAAACCATTTGTTTGAGCTTAATGAATTGTTACATGATGCATACTTGAATAATAATGAGGATATTCATAAGCTCACAATTCAAAATGAACAACTTCTTGAAAAGTTGCAAGATACTTGTTTTTCCTCCTATGTTTCAGATTGTCAAATGGTAGATTGTTTGGAGGATTCTCATGACATGGTGGATCATGAGAAATGTGGGAATTTGAATGTGCTTAATGTGTTTGAAGATGAACTTGAAGAGATCCAAACACTTGATGTGGTGGAAGAGGAACTTGAATTGTCTCTTGATGAAGGTTATGCAATTTTTAAAGAAGAGCATGATTCCTCTACATTGGAACCAATCTATGACAAAGGTTTCCCACTTTTGAAAGAGCTGCATGATACTACCCACATGGATCCTTCCCATGATGAAACTTCTGCACTTATTGATCATTTGGGTGAGTTAGTACATTCTCCTACATCCTACAATTCCATGTTTTGCAGTATTAGTCTCAATGAAGTATGGGTGAAAGGGTTCTTTTTGATGGTGCCACATGAGGAGTATGGAACTCCTAGATTTAACTTTTATGATGACATGGTTGGAGCACATTCTTATTCACATTTGCAGCAGCATAATTTGTCACTTTATGATGATTCACATCTACATGGATGCACCTATGATATGGATTTGAGTCACTTGAAGACTCATGGTTTTTCTTGCTCAACACTGGGTTCATTTGATGTTAGAGGAACTTCATCCAACACTTGGGTGAATAGATTTATGATGGGAGAACATTTTTGTTGGCAGCCACATACTTTGTTACATCTTTATGATTCTCACATTCATGGATGTATGGGTGAGACTTCTTTGAGTCATTTGAAGTCTCCTTGTTTTTTCTGTTCATTATTTGGTTCAGATTTTAGTGGAGATTCTTCATTCACTTCTTGGATGAAAGAATACATGGCTGAATATTTTGATGCATATCACATCCTTTTGCAGCAGCATTATAGGACATGGGATCCTCACCTATGTCATTGGAGCAGATTTGATTGGTCACTTGAAGCTGGTATGCACTTGGAAAATCGTGGTCTACTTGCTTGGAGGTATAAGCACTTTCATGACTCTTTGATGAAGCATATCCTTGATGTACATTTTCATTATGTTGTTATGTACTTTGATGATATATATTTGGTACTCATGATGTTTGGAAGAATGCATACAAGAAAATGGGATCCAGGAATCCTCTTATCTAATGGTGTAGGTTGGAGAGCACTCTTAATTGTTGGGGTGCAATACAAGCAATGGGACCCTGGAATAATTTTTGTCTCATTGGTTTCATTTTTTGGGGGAAGCAAGCAGTATGGGAGATGGATTCCCCACTTAATAAAGTGATTTTAATCAGAGTAGTGCAGCAGCAAGCATGGTGGTTCCTCTCTAAAATATTCATGGAAACTCAAAGACTCAAGGTTTGGCAATTCAATGGCAACTTCAAAGAATTATACAGAAAGCAGGTTCTTCAACACCCATGTTTGAAATTGCTTGAGGACAAGCAATATTGGGAAGGGAGGATTTTTCATGTCCCAAATTTGGAATTGGGTCACAATGGCCTAATAACATTAGCCATATTCATTAGAGTTTGTAAAATTGATGTTAAGGGTCAAATAATTGCCAAGGAGGAAAATTACTAGTTTCCTAGGTTTGGGGTGGAAGCTTTGGGATTTGGAATAAGGGGGATAATAAATGATGTTTAGACATTATAAGGGTTCAAGTATTTAATAAATAGAGTGAATAAAGAAATTCAAGACAAATCCTAGGTGACAAATGGTTTTGGAGACATATGGAGGATGTGGGACCCACACTAGCTTGATTTTTCATAATACATGGTATCTCTCTTTTGCAAATTCGAATTAATGGGAATGTGAACACTCTTGGGTGAGTTGGTAAGTCATAACAAATTTCATTGAGCATATTAGGTCGAATTGGGAAGTATTGGTAACCTCCATGGAAGATAAAGAGTCAAAGTGGAAGTTTGTGGACACTTGGGCTAGATTCCCTAGCCCCTATGACACCAATGATGGAGCATCTATGACAACTATGACAAATTGCAGACCTGACCTCTGACATCTGACCACTATGACATGTCAGCCCCAAAAATAGGCTCAAAGAAGGCGAATTTGGGAGTTGGAGAAGCCAAAGAGACTCAAAATCGAATTTGGGAGAAGATGGAAGGTTGGAACTAGGAGACAAGTAGCAAATGTGGAATATTTCCTAAATGGAAATCTATTGAATCTATTGAGAGGATTTCGACCCTTAGAAGGATAATGTTGGTTATAAAATGTAGAAATGAAGTATGAGAATGTCTTTTGATCATTTGTAGAATTTGCAATTGCATTTGTGAAGAGGGAGAGCTAGTGGATGACTAGTTTCTTGCCTTAGCCAATTTCGAGGGTGAAAGATTCCCATCCAAGTTGGTAATTGGAAAGGCCATTCAGACCTTTAATTTGGATCTTGAATGGAGTCTTTATTTGTAGGTGTAAGCTACAGGGCAGCTCATGGTTTCTTCTATTGCAGCTCACTCCTTCAACCATTTCTAGTTTTGATGGCATATTCTTGATCCTTGAGGGAGGGCGTTTTTGGTGAGCTATTGTACTCTTTGGGGAATCTTTTAATGCCCCATTTATTTTTTAATATGAATTAAATACTCTGTTCTTCATCTCCAAAAAGTTCAAGGTCGAAATTACAAGTATAAATGTATAAATCTCATTTTTAATGGAAGAACAATGCCATTTCCCCACTACCTTGTTGTGATCCAATGTATTGATGATGATTTCGAATGAATGGATGATTCTATGATATATTTGTGGTCAATATACTGCCATGGATGTCTTCTACAAGTTTCATGTACTGTACTTGAGCATTTGAAGCATTTTTGCTCAGTTTAGTTGTATTGTGAGGTGAAATAGTGCCATTCCCCCAAGGGTCGAATTGGGGATTTTTGCAGTTGAATGGGAGAGGGTGAGAATTGTTGTAATAATCCATTAATGGTTCATATGAGACTTTAATAAAATACTTAACACATTACATACCTCTTTTCATAAATTTGAGTGGGTTTGGAGGCATTTGGGAAGCCATTTTCAGTACTTACCCCATGGGGATTTGAACCCCAAATTACTAGTAAAAGTGCATAATTGGTCCAGAATATTAAGAGAGTTTGAAGAGGTATTTTGGTGGAAATATTTCATCCATAAACATAATATTCAAGTTCTAATATCATTCATACACCTTCCTTGAATATTTGAAGGCATTTGGAGTCAATTTGAGACCTAGAGACCAATACTAGTCAAAGGAAAATCACTAGTAAAGTTACCTACATTGATCATAATTGAAAGAGGATTTGAAGAAGTATTTTAAAGGTCCAAAGGCATCCATGAAACACATATTTATGTTCTAATATCATTCATATACCTTCTTAGAAGATTTGGGATCATTTGGGGCAAATTTGGGACCTAGAGATCAAAACTAGTCAAAGGTCGAACTAGGGAAAAAAAAGTGGAAAATTGCAATTTTAATAAATATCATAATAAGGGACATTACAATCATGATGTTGATGATGAAGATCACGAATATGTATCACATCATCATTATCTTCATCATCATCCACAACATTATCCATAGCAGGATCATCATCATCGTCTTCATCATCATCGTCATCATC
>BSBM01000696.1:2595000-2757500 GCA_027924585.1 Larix kaempferi | reverse complement strand
TCATCATCATCTTCGTATCGTCATCATTTGATGATGATGATGATGACGAAGATGTTATTGATGATGATGATGAGGAAGAGGGTGATGACGAAGATGATGATGATGATGATGATGATGATGATGATGATGATGGTGGATGGTGATGAATATGAGTACGATGATGAACATGATGATGATGTTGATGATCATCGTACTCATCATCAACATCGTCATCATCATCGCCATCAATGTTGATGATGATGATGACATTGACGATGCAGATGATGACCTAGATGTTGATGAAGATGAGGAAGAAGGACGATGATGATGATGGTGTTGATGATGACAATGATGATGATGACAAAGATGATGATGATGATGGTGATGAGGATGAAGAAGATGATGATGATGGATATGATGTTGATGTTGATGAGGATGGTGATGAAGATGATGATGATGACGAAGATGACGATGGTGGAGATGTTGATGAGGAAGGGGGAGATGACAATGATGATGAAGATGTTGATGATGATGGTGATGGTGATGATGATGATGATGATGATGATGATCATCATCATATTCATCATGATCATCATCATCTTCATCACCATAATGATCATCATCCTCGTCACCATCATCCTCATCACCATCATCATCATCATCATCATCATCATCACCACCATCATCCTCTTCGTCATCTTCATCACCATTGCCATCATCATCATCACCATCACCATCATCTCATCATCATCACCATCATCCTCATCGTCATCTTCATCACCATTGTCATCATCATCATCATCACCATCACCATCATCTCATCATCATCAGCATCATCATCAACATCTTCAACATCATTGTCATCTCCCCCTTCCTCATCAGCATCTCCATCATCGTCATCTTCTTCATCATCACATCTTCATCAACTTCATGTATCCCCTTGACAAAGGAAATTAAATAAACCATACAAAGGCATACAATAGCGTGTACGTGCAAGGACGCGTGCGCGCACCTACACGTGCGCGTAGTTGCGCGTGCGCGTGTTTGAATTCAAATTGTTTTTGGCGCCCTTGCAGGCTTGGAATTAGCTTCAGATTGCACCTTTAGGCTCGGTCTGATTTATCCCTGATTTATAGCAGAAAACATCAAACGCTGCAACTTCCTGTTTTTCACAGCTAGTTGTGCATAAGCTCCACGAGTGCACTGCAGATGAAATTGCACACACTTGTCGAGCTCTGTGTGCAGATTCCAAATATATAATTTTTTAATAGATATGTTGTTGTTCTCTATTTTTAATTCATTTTAAACTGCACTCATGTCAAATTCGTAAAAAGCATAGGTCGTTTATTTGGCCTATAACTTTTTATTGGCTTACCTATTTCAAAAACGGAAAATAACCCACGTAAGAGCACGAAAATAGCTACAACCTAAAAAAACAAAATGCATTTTGATTATTTTTAGACCATGATATGGTGGATTAAAACTTGACAATGTCATTTTAGGGCTTCACTAACTTCGGTAATTTAAAAAAAATGTAAAATTGAATTTTAAAATTTTGGAAAAATAGCCCCGCACAAGATTTTTCTGTTGCCTACGCCTCTACATATTTTTTTTCTCGTAAATTGAAAATTTACATAGCAAATAGGTGGGTCAAAAACAACATGTGCATTATGTTTTAGAAAACAAATAACATACCAATCTTTGAATAATGACATTTTGGGGTGGTTATACCACTTTTCCATAAATAAAAATTATATATTCCGGAAGGTCATCCGTTTTTCTACGTTTCATCTTTTTACACCTAATCGGAAAAAGTTTTGTAGGTACCTCTAATAATTGATTTTAATGATAATATTTCTGTTTTTCCAGAATGTCATTGCAACTAACGTGTCATAATTGGGTATCATTACCTTGCACCGGCCCTTGATCTACTACAAACAATCCTTAGTCATTGATTAATTTATGTGGATGATCCTCCACTATTCACAACAACAAAAAATTCGATGTCTCCTCTCTCCTAGATCTCCTACAAGATCTTGTGGACCATTGATTGAAATGGGTAGTTTTAATCTCAATCATCCATAGTAAAATGGCCTTCCATCATGCATCACCAACTATTAATTGTTGATCTGGGTATGTGTGTTCCATTCAATCCATCCATGAGAAAAGTACCCCATTAAGGTACATGAATGTAAATGCCCAAAATCATTTCCACCCTTATCTCTATCAAGAGTGTCCATTGATTTCTCCTTTCCCACTAAAGCATTCATGAAAATACAAAGATAGAAAGGGTGCATTCTACAAATACGGAATTGCACAAGCCCAATCCACCCATACCTATTATCCATCCTCCAAATTACACGGTTTTTTTCTATCCGACCACTCATGGCTATTAAAAATGTCATGAATTCCTTAAAAAAATGTGTAGAGGGAATTTATCCCCATTTCCACAATTCCATCTAACTACATACAAGAACTCTATACCAGCACTCCTATCCATTGAACCTTTTTAGCAACACCCCACATATACAATTAATAAGAGAAGGCAAACTTTTGGATTTGAAACTTGATCTAACTTGAACAACTACGTTCATCATTAAGACTAGAAACATAAGTCTCATACACTACTATATATCTATCTATTTCTTAGAGTTGAACCATGAACCTCAAGGATTCATAATAGTTCACTTGTATAACTTGCTCATTAACAATAATATTTATCTAGATCAATAATTAATTCTATTGGCCTAATATATTGGATGCTTATAACTTTTTCTTTGATCCTCATTGAGGTTTCTTGTTAATCAATTGGCATGCAATTTTCATTTTCACTTTAACACTCATATTTTCTAGCCAATGTAGACTAATTTTACTACATGGGATCTAATACCACTCTATAGTGTACCCAAATGCTTCCCTTGTCCATCTATCACTACCAATTAGATTTCTTAGCCTCATTAACCATCTACGAAACTAATTTAACCTCTAATAGTGACACAATATATAATTCATACGTAAATATAAAATAACAACATAAATAACACATCATATTCTAAATTCATTCATTACCCATTAAACTCATGGGATCACATAATAGTTTAACAACAAAGAATTCCATACAAATATGAACATTATTACTTAGTTGTAATTAAAGTTGTTTCCACTAAACTAGTTGTTCAAGAGCAATGTTCCACCCAACTATTGGGATTGGGTGAGGATTCCACCCCTAAGACAAACTACGATGTGACTAGGGAAAATGAATCTATTACAACAGCGGCAATATCTCTCTCAACCCAACTCATTAATCTCATGACAAGCCATCTACCCATTACAAATTTGATCTCTAGGCCCTCATCTAGCCATTAGACTAGTCATGGAATTCTCTTCCAATACCCCATATAACATAAGGAAAACTCACTCTTTCTCTCAAATTACTCTTCCCTTCTAGTGCTCTTCAATGTGGCAAAAAGAACACAATATAATACATTTCTTATAAGAATAACACCTGATAGAATACACTAGGCCTAAAATAGTTAATGTGTAGCAATATTAGCATTGTAGGTATGTAGGTGGTGCCTTGTTGACTAAGGACATTACATGGATGGTTTCTCCCTCCAACCATTCCATTTTCTTTCACATTTCAGTAGTGATATTCCCCAACACCTATGGACTATTACCAACCACAATTACATGGGAAGTTATGGTTAATTTTAGCTATAACGAGTAGGGGAAAACATCCCTATAACATGGGAGCTTCTCTCCTCCCCCTCCACACAAATGATTCCCCCAATAATGATAATAAAATTGTATGGAAAAGGAAATGGAAGACAATCTTTCATTATATTGACTCCCCTCCCAAGGATATGGAAATTGTACTTAGCACACACATACATGCGAAGTATTGATGGGACAACTTATAAGAACACATGGGAAAGAAATAGTAGTAGTTCCAAAGGACAATGACAAGGTCAAATAATCCAAAATTACCATTTTATCTTCCCTTGTTGAGGTATCTTGGTCCCATTATTTCTACCTCAATCAACCATTTGGGTGGATTCATAACATTACGCCATTTTCCTCTTCATATGTTCTTTTACATAAACAAAAGCATATTATGGAAAATATGAGTTGCATCACAAACCTAGCCCACTGCTTGGATTCCTATGCATTCACTAGTCGAACCTTGGACTTGAACTTTGGATTAAGAATGTTTACAATGGATTTTGTATATTTAGAACATGGGATTATTATATATTATCCCAATTGACTTCATTCCAATCACATAAATAACCTCACACAATTATTATTGGTGTAAATGCACATTTTTCTTGGTTTTCATCTTTCTCGGGTCAAAGGAACTCCTATTAGAATTATCCTTCTTAATAGGGGCAAGGGAACTCCTAACTAGAGCTAACCCTCTTTTTAAGGATAAGGGTGCTCCTAACCAGGGAAATTTTTCGGGGCGAAATTTCGCCAATTGACTATTTTTTGGGTTTTTTTTCAAAAAATAATTTCGTTATTTAGTCATTTTTAGGCTCTAATATCGCCTATATTTACATAAAATGTGTTTTTTTATCATAATATTCACCCAAATTTACAAATTTCAATAGTAAATTGTATGTTTCATATTTAATATTCGCCTACCTATCTATATATATGTTTTTTTCAATCCAAAATAATTGCCTAGAATACTATACTTCAGTATAATATTAGAATCCTTAAAAAATACCCTGCTCCTAACTTGATCTATCCCTCCTTTTAGAGAGAAAGGGGACTCCTAACATGAGTTATACCCCTTTTTAAGAAGTACAATGTTGTCATTGCACTTCTCCCCCTTTTTATGGATCCTATTGCAATTCTAGCCTTGTTTAGGATGAATGTGTCCTAATTGGCTATTTTGGATTGAGTTGGAATTTAATTAGCACATACATGACCTAGTTAACTACCTATTTGGAATTCTAGGTCCAGGGACATTGGATTCTCATGCATGACTAATTTAACAACCTCATGAGGCAATTCTAGGGCTATTTAACCCTAACTACTCATGCATTTCCAAGTTTACTTCCTAAGAAAGGCACACTTTCCTTTTTGGGGATATTTAACTCTAGAACAGTCATGCACATCCTAGTTAACTGCCTCATAGGGGCACACTAGGCTATTGTATTCTAGTTAAACACTAGATTGATAATGCATTTCCAAGTTTACTTCCCAAGGAAGGGAACTTGGCTATTTCGGGTCATTGTTCTTCAGTTTTCACGAGCTCTTATGCTTGTGCATGTAATTAAGCCTAGCTTGGTTACCTATATATAAATGCTTCCATATCATTAATCAAGCATTCATTCATGTATTACATTTGAAAATTCAATTGATTAATAAAGATTACATGGCTTGGATATTTGCTTGGATTCTTTTCTCTTCTATGGATTATTAATTGTATTACTTCTCAATTTAGCATCTAGATCCATTGATTCCAAATATCGCATGGTATCAAAGCTATGGTGATTTTAAAGATGTTGTATATATGTTTGTAGGTGCAAGATACATATTAGCGAACAATAGATAGGGTGTATCAATATCCCAAGACAATCCTTACTCCATTAAACTACTATGAATGGGAGACTGAGGTTGTGCTTCTATTGCATAGTAAAGGCCTCTATGGGATCACAGTGGGATTAGAGACTAAGCCAAATTTCACCATGGAAAAGGAAAGATAGTTTAACTGAAGGGATGAATCTTATAGACTAAGCCAAATTTCACCGTGGAAAAGGAAAGATAGTTTAACTGAAGGGATGAATCTTTTGTATTGATATGTCTCTTTATTTCTCTTAATCTCCTACATCACATCGATGTTGCAACATCTCCTAATGATAATGTCAAGGTTTCTGGATGCACTGTGTGTAGTAGAAACTTCCACATAGTGCATCCAAAAACCTTGACACTATGTCTTACCACTGTGAAAATATCCACAATATCCTACTGATGTTTGGACCAAGCTAGAAGGACCCTTTGGGAAGTAGGATGGGATGAGAGGAAATCATATGGAGGATAAACTCATCAGTTTAAGCTTGAATAGCTTCAATACTATCGATACTTCTTCACAAAATATAAATAATTATTGTTGTAGCTCAAGATATGTAGAGTATACAAGAAGGATGGGAAACTAGTTCCCTCAATCCAACCCAAATCGAGTCCCGAGTACTCAGTTTTTGTTTCTACCTACTATGCTACAAAGTTGGCACTCAAAGCTTCTTGGAAGAAGTCTACATTGGATGATTTTTTTGCATCTCTTACACATAAGCAATATAAAATTGTTTAGATAGGTTCCCTAAAGTTGGGTTACAGCCCGAGTCAAAGGAGCATGCCCTTGCTGCAATTCAGGGAAACAAGAATATAAGTAAGCATAGTTCAAAATCAACACAAGAGGCCTCCTCCTATAAATATTGGAAGACAAAGAAGGAAAACATCATATGTGCTTACTACAAGAAACTCAATCATGAAGAAAAAGATTGCATGAGGAAATAGAATGATCAACTGGAACAACTTCATGAATAGGAAAACATTAGGGTTCTTGACAATATCAAGAACAAATCAGCTAAAAGATTTGAAAATCCACAAGATGTAGGCCATGCAATTCTTTCTATATTTTCCTTAACGTCATCTTCATGGGTCCTTGATTCAGGAGCTTTAAAATATATGGCCTCATTAGATAACATATTTACTTCTTGGAACCATACAATTGCTTTCCCATCTCAATGGAAAATGATGCACCCATTTAGATCACCCATTCAGTTGAGGAAGAAGCTACTACATATCCAATTCTTGTTGATACAAATATGACGGATGGCTCTTTCATTTCCTTAGGTGATATTTCAAATCCAAATGAAGAAGAAGAAATTGTTGACATTGATGGATATGTTGTTGTAGATTTGAAAACCAAACCACTTTGGGAACATCAAACTCTTCATGCAACAAGTGATCTAGTTGGAAATCCTAGATACATGAAGGAATCACTCATAGTTTCAAAGTTCCCTTGAAGTATCATTGCTACAAATACCTGGATTCCCACTACCAGTTACATTGTTAGCACAGGGGATCCACAGTGTTTTCCATAAGTTGTAGGGAATCCATATTGGGATTCTTCCATGGATGAGTTGCATCAGTCTCTAATAAAGATCAAAACTAGGGAGATGGGTTCCCTACCTCCTGTTAGTAAAATTTGTTGGGACAAATGAATTTATCAAACAAATATGGCATTAGATGGATATGAGAGTGATCACGGTTGAAGTAGGCTACATAGGCTTCTCAACATTATCCCCTTTTTTGGTGGGGTGTGGGGGGAGGGGTTGGTCCCACTATTTTTTCCCTCTTTTCTCACTTTTTGAGGGTATATTTTTGTACTTGGGTACCCAACATGGATTCATAATGTTGATACCCAATTTGTTTGTGCATCATACTCCTAATTTAGGCTTAAGGCGGGGGGGGGGGGGTTGTTGGTGTACATGCATATTTTTCCTATTTTTTCCTCTTTTTAGTGTCAAAGCTGCTCCTATTGGAACTATACCCCCTTTTTAGGGACAATGGGTGCTCCTAACTAGATCTATCCCCCCTTTCTAGGGACAATGTTCATCCTCACTACAACTATCCCCCCTTTTTAGGGACAATGGAACTCCTAACGGGGAGCTATCCCCCATTTTTAGGAAGGAGGATGCCCTCACTACAATTCTCCCCTTATTTTAGGGATGTTATTGCAATTCTACCATAGTTGAGGATGAATGCACCCTACTTGGCTATTTTGGACTAAGTTAGACTTTAATTGACTCATGCATGACTGACTATTTCATGATGCAATTCCACGACCCGTTAACCCTAGTTACTCATGCATGGACAAGTTTACTTCATAAGAAGGGTGCACTTTCCTATTATGTTCTACTTAGATCTAGAAATTTCAAGCATATCCTAGCTAATTGCCTCAAAGATGCACACTAGACTATTTTGTATATTGCTAATGCATGACCAAGTTTACTTCCTAAGGAGGGCACAATTGGCTATTCAGGGTCTTTGCTCTTGAGTTTTCACTAGATATTATCCTTTTGCATGTAATTAAGCATATCTTTGTTACACATATGAAGGCTTGCATCTCATTGATTAATCATCCATTCATGTATTCTATTTTAGCATTCAATTAAATAATAAAGATTACATGGATTGGATCTTTACTTGAATTTTTTTCACTTCTATGGATTGCTGACTATATTACTTCTCCATTTAGATTCTAGATCCACTGGTTCCAAATCTCAAAAATACCCAATTTATTACATATTATATTCGAGTCAAAATCAAGATATTACAATTAACATGTAAAACATTCTTTATAGAGAAACTAATTCTAATTTTTTTATATTGTATTTTCTAAGTGATACAACATAGAAACATATCGTGTGTTGTAGACATTGTATCAAACTTTCCACCATTGAAATTAGGGAATGTTAATATTCTAATTTGTAAACATAAAACATATTAATTTATATTATAATAACATTCCCTTTTTATGATGCACAATATTTTTTTAGTATATCATATAGATTTTCATTTTATTAGCAAAGAAACTATGCTAATTCAATTATAACTGCATTGTACATCTCTTTCTTATGATTTGCTAACATGTTCATTGTTAGAATGTATGCTTCTATTTTTCATTTATTTTAGAATTATGTGTTAAGTTTAGCATAAAATTCACAACAAGAGCATAATAAGGATCACTGAAAGAAACACAATCACAAGATAGACACAGATTTATCCTGGGAAACCCTTATGGGGTAGAAAACCCAAAAAAGATTTCCTCAATATAGATGATCAACAAATACAAAGATGTAAAGCCCAAACAAGAGCTCCTTCTCCTCCTATGCAGATCTCTCTCTCTCTCTCCTATGCACAATTCACAAGTGAGTGAATGAGTGAGTGAGTGTGATAAATGAGGAAAACACATCCTCTATTTATACTTTACTTCACTTGACTTTTAACCCTAACTAGGCCGAATTCTCCTAGGAGAGTCTAATAACCCCTAAACACTTAACTTAGAGCCGACCCCACTAGGGAGGTCTAATAACCCTAGTTTTAACATCTCAACAGAGGAATAAACATCTCCGGATATATAATAATGTCCCGACGGAGGAATGAAACATTATACGGATAAAGTACAAATAGAATATTCTTAGAAGTTACAATATTTCAACACTCCCCCTTAACGAGAAGGATATTCTAACAACATCTGCAGGAGCAAGGAGTCATCAAAATCATACATGATACATCTATAAATCATTGGAAGCTTTCTTCAATCATCATCAATAACTCAAACAGTTACTGGAACATAATAAATACTAGAACATCAACATCGTCAGTACTAAGTCTTCATCTTCTGCAGCACTCGATCAGCTACATCAACATCATCATCTGGATCTTCCAATCAACAACATCATCTAGATCTCTCGATCAACAGCATCATCATCTGGATCTTCTGATCAACATCCTCATCGTCTGCATCTCTCGATCAATATCATCATCTGGATCTCTCGATCAATAGTATCAACATCTGGATCTTTCGATCAAGAGCCTCATCATCTGGATCTCTTGATCCATGGCATCATAATTTGCAACACACATTATACTTCCTTTCAGAATTACGAGATCGTGGACAATCCTTCCTTTCAGAATTACATGATTCTAGTCCATCAACTCTGGTGATCCTTCCTTTCGGAATTACGGGATCATGGACAATCCTTCCTTTTGTAATTATGGGATTCTAGTCCATCAACTCTGGTGATCCTTCCTTTCGAAATTATGGGATCATGGACAGTCCTTCCTTTCGGAATTACGGGACTCTAATCATTGGTGGTGCTCAGACAATCCTTCCTTTCGGAATTATGGGACCCAGTCTTTACAGAGCTACCACAATTGGACGATCCTTCCTTTTGTAATTACGGGATCCTTGTCCACTACTCACATCTTAAACAATCCTTCCTTTAGGAATTACAGGATTCTAGTCTAAGGATCAATATTTAAGACTATCCTTCCTTTCGAAATTACGGGATCACTGTCTAAGGATGGTCAATCTCATCAGTCCTCTTAAACAAAGTCTAAGTACCAATTCATCGACCTCATCATCGGTACAGGAATCCTCATCATCGACCTCATCGTCGAAACAGGTAACCTCATCATCGATACAGGTATTCTCATCATTGATAGAAGTATCCACATGATCAATACAGGTATCCTCATCATCGACCTTACCATCGGTATAGGAAACCTCATCATCGACTCCACATCGATACTAGTATCCAAATATCATTATCGACCATATCACTCCCCCTTTCGAGGAGGGTCCTTCTGAACTACACCAAGCTTGTCTCGAAAATACTCAAACTTTACTCGAGACAGAGGTTTGGTCAATACATCAGCTGTAAAATTAGTCACAGCAGATCTAATGAACAAGTAAATCAATCACAATAGATGAAACTCATAAAATATGGTGTAAACTGTGCAAGAACATGCATCAGTGCTCAATATCCTAGTAAGGGTGAAAAAATAATACAATAATGTCACAATGAGTGAGAAATTCAAATTTCCTAAGGAGGTAATTCGAATTAACTGAATGGCATAGCTTGACTCCAACTAGGAGCCCTCATCATCAATCAGTGGTGGTCATCAATGCACAAGAACCAGTCATCCAGGTGTCAATCTGAGTCTAACTGAGTGTAACTGAAGTGTGTAGCACTAATATAGGGAAGGAGGCTCAGTGGAGGGCACATGGGAGGCTTAATTGAATTTAGAACAAGTCATCTAGTCAATCTGGAGGTCCAACGGAGTGAAACAGTCAGTCAGGAGTGAAACTAGCCTCAAATCAAGGAGAATCAGAGCTAACTGGGTGTAAACTGAGTGGGTAGGTGAGGAAGTGCGCCCTTCTCTAGTAGTAGGTGAGATGTGGGTGCCTTCATGACTAGGAGGGCTAAAAATCTAAGGATAGAAGCTCCTGTGTGCTAGAAAGAAGTGGATAAGGTGTTGGAGGCATCAACCTGGTGACTGGGATGCATGCAAACCCTAATTGCATGCAAAACCCTAACAATGATGATGTGGATATTCGAACACCCCCCCTCAAGCTATACTATGATGTGTAAAAAAAATAATGTAGGGCCCTGGTTACTAAGACTAAAGGTCACCCCAATACAATAATCCAAAAAATGCTGAAAATAAGATAAGTGAGGAAAGAGGGAAAACCGAGTGGGAAGAAATCCCCCCCTCAAGCTAAAAACATAATAATGGATCAATCTGTCTCCACCATGATGGAACTCACCCCCAACAGTGAATGGAGGTAAGAGAACTTCTTCTCAGTGAAGCTCTTGGTGAAGATGTTTGCAATTTGCTTGTCGGTAGGGCAATATTGCAGAATGATAGTGTGATCATGCACAAGCTCTCGGATGTAGTGCATGTGAATATCAATTTGTTTGGTTCTCTGCCACTGAATTGGATCTGTGGAGATCTTGATAGCACTTTAATTGTCACAAAAGAGGACAGTCGAAGTAGTGCCACCAAAACCAAACTTGGAAACAATACCCTGCAATCAAACTGCCTGAATGCAGGCATTGACTGCCCCTCGATACTCTGCCTCTACTGAAGAAAGTGCAATGGCTGCCTGCTTTTTGCTTGACTAGAAAATAGACCCATGTCCAATCATGAAAACATATCCAGAAGTGGACTTCTGATCTATGCTATCACCTTCCCAATCTGAATTAGTAAAACCAATGAAATCTAGCTCAGAATCTGCAGCATAATGTATGCCAAAATGTTTCGTACCTTGCTCATACTGTAAGATCCGCTTGGCTGCCCACCAATGAAGCTCATGGGGATGCTGCATATACCTTGATACAACACTCACGACATAAGATATATCAGGCCTAGAGTGTGTCAAGTATAGTAGTGAACCAATCAACTATTGATACATAGTGCAATATGCAAGCGGTGTAGAATTTCCCTCCTCAAGACTGATTCCTGAGAGGAATGGGAACGGGGATGCCTTACATTCAGCCATATTAAACTTCAATAACAGGTCGGAAGCATACTTTTGCTGAGATATAGTGATCCCATCAAGATTTTGAGCTATCTCCAAGCCCAAAAAGTGACTCAGCAAGTCCAAATCGCTCATGTCAAAAGCTAGATTTAAGGCAGTTTTTAGCTTGTTTATTGAAGTAAGAGTGCTACCAGTAACGAGAAGATCATCAACATAAAGAACAATAATAAAAAAATTACCTTTAACTTGCTATAGGTACACATTCGGATCAGATTTGCATCTTTTGAAATTCTGAGAAAGAAGGAAGGAGTCCATCTTTGCATACCAAGCTCTTGGTCCATCTTTGCATACCAAGCTCTTGGGGCCTGTTTTAAACCATACAAAGATTTCTTCAATCTGCAAACTAATGATGGATCTGAAGTGTAACCTTCTGGTTGCTTCATATATACCTCTTTAGCAAGATCTCCATGTAGAAAAGCACTCTTCACATCCATGTGGTGCACTTCCCAGTGCTTGGATGCGGAAATAGCCAAAACTAGGCGGATGGAGTCCATCTTTGCAACCGGTGCAAAGGTCTCAGTGTAGTCCACTCCTTGGACTTGTAGGAACCCCCATTTCGGGTTCCCAAAAAAAAAAAAAATTCCAAGGAATTTGAACATATAAGTGTAATTAATTTCAGAACTTCCAGTATGATTTTTCAGAAGAAGATATAGAAGCCACAGATCTAGTTCTATCTATTGTAGTACATGAATGTCAATAAAGAAAATTATATACCCAGATTTATTCATTCCACCACAAGAGTTAGCAAAATAAATAAAATAAATACTTCAAACCTGTTTTTGATGGTTGGTCCAGCGAATCAATGGAGTCCTCGAAGTGGTTTCCGCACGATCCAATCCAATCTCCCGACGAAGTACTGAGTGACCCCTCGGTTGAACTACCTACCGTATCGGGGTTATTCTTCTTCACCTCGAACCCCCGAGCTAATGGGGTCGTAAGAACACACACGCTAGCCTCCCGAAAGGATCTCCCAATCCCCGTTCCGGCTAATCCCAACTCCAAGGATCATAACATAATCTGAGATTATGATGACCATCCAGCATTAGGGATCAAGAGATGTCTTTCTCTCCTTCTCCTCCCTCATTATATAGCAAAATCCTGTGTGCCATGTGTCTATCCATGCACATATTTGATTTAATTTAATATTTTAATTTTCAAAATTCTCAAATGCATGTGTCTTCTTAATGTCTTTAATGTGCACCTAAATCCCTAGATCAGTGGGAGTTAGGTGTAGAAGAGTTCTACTTCTCTTTTGGTTCTCATTTAGTTTACTTAACAATCTTTTAGTTAGACTTATTGCTTTCTACTTTTCTTTCTTTTCCTAATATTAAGATTGAATTAAAAGATTATTCCTTTTACTAAAAGTATAATCTATTTTAAATTTCCTCTTTATAAAATAATTTAAATGAATAATAAAATTAATTAAAGTAAAATCTTAAATAATAATAAAAGAAAAACAATACTTTTATTAATGACCTAATTCAATTCTTTCTCAAAATAATGAAGTCAATTAAATATAATCTTTAATAGAATGATTTAAAATAGTAAAATCCATAAAATTAAAATCTTTGAATAAAAATAATTCTCTTATTATTAATCTTTTTCAATCAGCATAATTAATCAAATTTAATATCGAATAAAATCAATCTCTTCAATTCTTTTTCAAGTTAATAAAATCAATTAAAATGAATAATCAAATTAATGAAATCAATTAAAAATAAAATCTTGAATAGAATTATTCAAATTAATAAAATAGAACAAAATGAAATAAAGTATTTCTTAAATCTTATGTGAAATTTTCATTTATATCATTGATTCATTTTCTTCCTCTCATTCTTGTCTAGGTACCTCTTCGGCGGGCCCTTCTGACAGTTTCATTTCTTCCTTCTTATGGAGAGTACTGCGTAGCCACTGGGAACCGTTACCGTGATCTCTCAACTACGCTCCTTGGAGACTAAGGGATGTTGAGGGACAAGTCTCTCCTTATTGCGCGCCCCTCAACTCATCGTATGCGACCAAATCATTAGGGCCTTGCCCGTACGACATATGCTTCCCCGGGTGAGCTTAAACGGCTTCACCTGTGCGTGGATTGCTAATCCACGATTGACAGTCAGTCGTCGTACCCCTATGTATTCTTTCCGTTCTTATGACCCCTATAATTTCATTGTGGGTCAGTCGGTAAATCATCTTACTTGCCATTGCACACACACACACTCAAGCGCACATTAGTAGTGCTGCACTATGAAATAGTTCATCATCCATCATAATATCTCAGTCAGTCGAGCATATATTTCATTCATCCTTTTATCTCAATCAGTAAATCATATCTATCATTCATCATTCTATCTCAATCAGTCGAGCATATGTAACATTCAGTCATCCCATCTCAATCAGTCGAGCATATCTAACATTTAGTCATTCTATCTCAATCAGTCGAACATATCTAACTTTCAGTCGTTCTATCTCAATCAGTTGAGCATATGTAACATTCAGTCATCATATCTCAATCAGTCGAGCATATCTAACATTCAATCATTCTATCTCAATCAGTCGAGTATATCTAGCATTCAGTCATTCTATCTCAATGAGTCGAGCATATCTAACATTAATTCATTCTATCTCAATTAGTTGAGCATGTCTAACATTTAGTCATTCTATCTCAATCAGTCGAGCATATCCAACATTCAGTCATTCTATCTCAATCAGTCGAGCATATCTAACATTTAGTCATTCTATCTCAATCAGTCGAGCATTCATTTATTAAGTAAAGTAATAGTTTCTATAACTGTCGTTCAAGCATTTTCAAAGTAAATTCAAATGGTTTGTGTTTTACTTAGCCAGTTTATTTCAAAACTAGTACCTCATTATTCTAAACAGTTAAGGTTCCGAGGCGGGCATTACATACACCCCCTCTTATTAAAACTTCGTCCCGAAGTTAAGTCTCATGTGCTTCCACGGTGAGTTTTCACTTCCTTTTCACATTCATTTCTTCAATATATCCACAATCGATAATAAAATTTCATTTCTTCTTTTCTACCCTCATATAAGTATAAGTCACATAATTGGTAATATAACTAAATCATACCTTTCGTATTGCAGTAATCCCCACAATAGTTCTCTCTTGACTCACTAATTGTAACCGGGATTGAAATTGTCTACAACAAATTCTTTCAATTCGACAAAACTATAAGTATATCATTTACGAAAATACTGAAAACACTGACATATTTCAACATAAGGGATAAAATATTCAATTCCAACTTCTCCCTTTTCTATAATTACGTATAACTATCACATGTTCAAAATAATGTCCGAATTTCAAAATAAGAGTTTACCCTTCCAATTTTGTTCTTCAATACATTCCTTAACCATTACTGAACTAATATTACATGCAACCTCTCTCTTCTCATAATCCAAAGTATAATTAAATACTGGAGTGCCGTTTACTTAGTATAGCTAAAAGTATAATCTCAGATTTTTTATAAATAAAGTCATGTAAGGTTTTCTTCTCTTCCTAACTTAAGCACAGTTAAAATTCTATAATTCAAGTAAGTTTAACTTCTCTCTTTTCACATTTCAAAGCACGTTTACAAACTAGTAGTGCATACCTGCGAAGCCATCGCCTTGATTTCAGAAAATAAGCATTTACAACCAATCGATAAAATTCTTGACACATAACCCATCATCAAAGTATATGAACCCTGAATATCATTCAATCTTTCATACTAGCAATTTTAGAGAAGAAGAATTCTAACCTGTTCGAGAAGCTGGGAGTATCCTTGCCGAAGGAGAAGAAGCAAAAATCGCAACTTCGATTTTTCTACGTCGACCTTCGTAGCAATTGTATGTCATAAACTTAGTTTAGAAGACAATTATCACTATTTGTATCCTCGCCAACATTGTAAATTTTGGGAAATGTGAAAAAATTTCATAATACTTGAAAGAGCTAGAAATTTTATGATTTTACAACCTAATTTCTAATTTCCCATTTTCCCCAATGTCAATAAAGAATATGACAATAATTTTCAACAGTAATAACATTTATTTCTAACTACACCAAATAACTAATCCATTACTCAATTATTTAACTACCCCAATCCCTTCCATCTCACAACTTTTATAAGCACAATGGCATACCAAAATATATAAAGGGTCCTCTCCTATATTATGCACATATCTAATTTACCATAATTCCCATTTCAAAAGTGCTTCCCTTCCAAAGTCCTTAAATACAATCATTTCATGGAATGCAATTCTTTTCAACATAAACAAAATACTTATAATATAACCTTATCAATGTGGATCAATGCCTAAATTATAGTCCATAAATTTATAATTTGTAATTCTTTCAAAACTTAACTGATCTAATTGGCAATCTGTTTTTCATTGAAATAATATGCATATATTGTAACTCTTTTCATAATGAGGGCATAGTTCGAAAATTCTTTTAACAAGAAAATATATATTAATATATATTCTTTTCATTTCCCTTCCCTAACTATAAAACATACCAACTATTCTTTTCAAAAACCAATAAACATATCAAATGGCCTACTCCTTTCAAAATGATTTTATTTTTTTAATTTTTTTATTTTACCATTTGCTCAATCGGAGTAGATATGGAGATATATCACTGTATTTATTAATTTTCATCTGCTTGAGACAGAGCAAACCATGAGATATATCCACCATACTGATATGTATACTCAGATAGAAGATTCCATAACTTCCTTCGCCTTAAGAGATGGCTTACCCCGACCTGTGGTTTTATTTGAAATCTATACTTCTTTTTTGTATAATCAGAGACAATAAGCTTATTTTAAAAGGTATAAAAGAGTGTCCAAGTTCAAATCCTCATTTATGGTTACTTTCTCTTATGGATTTGGAATTCGCTCCACAAATTATGTTTGTATATATATATATTTTAATTTTTCCTTCTGTCGAATTGAGTGAATAGACTTGGGAGAAACTTTTTGCAACCAACCTAGCTTTATATTTGCTGATAGAGCCATCAGCAGCAACTTTCGTGCGGTAGACCCATTTACATTGGACTAATTTTCTTCCAGGTGGAAGAGAAACTAGCTCCCATGTATTGTTTTTTTGAAGAGAACTGTACTCTTCATCCATGGCACTTTGCCATCTCGGATCTCAGTGGGCATGGTAGTATGTTTTGGTATATGAACCAATCATTAAATAACAAATATCAGATAATAATGGATCGGAAATAGAAAGAGCCATACTTGCTCTTTGAAAGTCCGCTCTTGTTTGTCTTGGATCAGCAGGATTTCCAATGTTCGAACCAACAGATTGAAGAGTGTTTTGGGCCCACTTCGGTAACTGAGGAGGATCATAATGGTTGGATTCCGAACCTGATATGTCATGACCATCATGTTATACTAAAAAATCAGAAATATCAGAACCAAAACTTTAATTATCGCTGCTCAAATCTTCTTCTGGTAGAGGTGGTGAAACGACAGTTTCTTCCTCGACTAGTTGCAATTCTTGAAGCAGTTTTTCAAATTGCACACTGCGCTCTATGAATATCTTTTTGGATCTGATATCCATGAGTTTATATGCTTTTTATTCTTCTCCATATCCTATCCATATGCACTCAATACTTTGTGGATCCAAAGCTCGTCTCTTCTTGGAAGGAATTCTAGCCCATGCAGTGGAGCCAAAAACCCTCAAATTTGACACATCCGGTTTGTGACCAAAAAATGCTTCGAAATGAGTCATACCTTTCATGGAGGAATGTGGAACTCGGTTCTGAATATATGCAGAAATGTTAATTGCTTCAGCCCAAATATTTGCAGCCAAACCTTTTGACTCCATCATGCAAGTAGCCATTTCTTTCAGTGACTGATTTTTCCTTTCCGCTACACCGTTCTGCTGGGGTGTGTAGGGAATTGTATGTTGGATCTGAATTCCACTTTTGGCACAAAGTTGCAGCAACTCGGCCTTGATATATTCTCCAACATTATCATATCTAAGAGCTTTGATCTTTCTCTCAGTGGTGGTCTCAACAGAAGCCTTAAAATCCTTGAATTTTCCAAGCACTTCTGACTTGTTTTTGAGAAAAAATACCCAAGTAAAGCGGGAAAGATCATCAATAAATGTCAAAACATACCTTGAACCATTTAATGACATATTTGGTAGTGGAACACTGATATCAGAATGTATAAGGCCCAAAATGGTGGAAGCTCTGCTAGGTTTTCCGCGGTCGAACCTGTGCTCGGGGTGCTTCCCAATAATGCAACCGGTGCAAATTCCATTCCAGGAACGGAGTTGTGGAAGACCATCTACCATGGATTTCTATTGTATAAGCAGCCAATACTTGTAATTAAGGTGTCCAAACCTTTCATGCCAAATCCTACCAACCTCGTTGCCATCAGTGAGGAGAGCAGTGGGATTTTCAAACGACGCAAAGTGAGAAAACTCATAGTATTTTGCAGTGTGGCTTGCCTTTCCGACTGCAATAAGTCTTCCACTTTTGATATCAAAAATTTCAACTGTATTAGGGTTGAATGTAACTTTCTTTGGTTCACCAGTGTGTGTCATTTGATACAAATAAAGTAGTTTTGAAGCCAAGGAAGGCACATAGAGAACATTCTAAAAGCTTCCATGTTCTACATGGATGGTACCTTTGCCCTTTGAAGAAATTTTTGAGTCATCTCCCAAATGGATGGGGATGGAGCTGTTTGGATCGAATGAAGAAAAAGAATCAATATTTGCAGCCATATGATTCGAGGCACCGGAATCTATCAAAAGAGTAGTGGGATTCGAAACAGTTGCCATGAGTGCTTGACCTCTTTCATGACCATCATTCCTATCCTTCTTCCTTGCAACGCCGGGAAGACATATGTTTTTCTTTTCCAAAAGGAGAGCCATTTGATCTATTGTTTTCTTCATGCATGAAATTTCGGGATGAAAGCCATGGTTGCAATAAGAACACTTAGATTTTTCTTTGCTCTCTTTACCCTTTTGCTTGTTTCTTGAACTAGATGGTGCATCCATCTGCTTGCCTTTCTCTCTTTGCTTGTGAGGTTCGAATTTGGGATTCTCTTTCTTTTGCTTGCCTTTGCCATTCGAATTTTTAGGGCCTTCAACAAAGAGAGATGAATCTTTGGAGTTTATGGACTCCATTTGAATAAGCTTGTTATGCTCTTTGGTGACAGACTCAATGAAGGCATTCAAGGTAGGAATCTTTCAATTCGGGGTAGTTAGCCGACTGGAATTGAAAGTAGAGACAAATAACAAATAATCTTTACCAAGCTTGGTGAGAATGGAGAGGATCAATTGCTTCTCCTCTTTGATAACTCCACTGTTCTTCAACTGCATGTCCAAGTGCTTGAATCTTGTGAAAAAATCATTGATGGTCTCGAAATTCTCAGGACTAAGAGCAATCAATTCATTCTCTAATTGAAAATCCCTAAGCTCATCTTGCTTGCCAAAAAGTGTGTCAAGTTGCTCCCATATTGATTTTGGAGTCTTCAATCCGCTGAGATGGAAGTGAAGATATTTGGAAATAGAGAGGCAAAGGAGACCATAAGCTTCATCAAGCTTATTGTATTGTTTGGTTCTTTTCAACAATGTGCTTGGCTCCAATTCGAGGCCAACTGTGACTCTATAGAATCCTTTTGAACGTAATATGATCTACATATCATCTTTCCAATCAAAATAGTTGAAGGGAGTGAGGATAGGATTTGAATAAGAGTATTCCATTGCTAGGAGCGAGTGCACTTTGATGTAGAAAATCTTGCAAAAGCAAGGTAGCGAATGCAATTGATGGAGACAATAACCTGCAAATCACAATGAAGACAAGAACAGTAAGGTTGAACAATCCACCCTTTTAGAGTTGCATCACACCTGGGATTGGAGATCAAACAAGTTGAATGCATCCAATGTATCAAATCCAGGAATTATGTGGAAAAATCAAGTTTCTGGAGTGGATTGGAAGTGCATTTTTCTGCTTTGCATGCACATGAGCGAATGCACATCAGATCTTTCATGCCAAAACTTTTGTAATTCTGAGCAAATTCACTCAAATATTCTTGTATAACACATGTAGAAAAGAGATCTTGTCCCTGCAATGGCTCTGATACCATGTAAAATTAGTCACAACAGATCTAATGAACAAGTAAATCAATCACAATAGATGAAACTCATAAAATATGGTGTAAAATGTGCAAGAACATGCATCAGTGCTCAATATCCCAGTAAGGGTGAAAAAATAATACAATAATGTCACAATGAGTGAGCAATTCGAATTGCCTAAGGAGGTCATTCGAATTAACTGAATGGCATAGCTTGAATCCAACTAGGAGTCCTCATCATCAATCAGTGGTGGTCATCAATGCACAAGAACCAGTCATCCAAGTGTCAATCTGAGTCTAACTGAGTGTAACTAGTGCAAATGAAGTGTGTAGCACTGATATAGGGAAGGAGGTTTAGTGGAGGGCGCATGAGAGGCTTAGATGAAGTCATAACAAGTCATCTAGTCAATCTGGAGGTCCAATGGAGTGAAACAGTCAATCAGGAGTGAAACTAGCCTCAAATCAAGGAGAATTGGAGTTAACTAAGTGTAAATTGAGTGGGTAGGTGAGGAAGTGCACCCTTCTCTGGCAGTAGGTGAGATGTGGGCGCCTTCATGACTATGAGGGCTAAAAATTTGAGGATAGAAGATCCCGGGTGATAGAAAGAAGTGGATAAGGTGCTGGAGGCATCAACCTGGTGACTGGGATGCATGAAAAATGCATGCAAACCCTAGAAGTTGCATGAAAACCCTAATTGCATGCAAAACCCTAATAATGATGATGTGGATATCCGAACATCAGCAACTTGCTCATCAGTACTCACATACTCGATCTTTATATCTCCTTTCTGCACCATATCACGTATATAAAAATATCGGATCTCTATGTGCTTTGACTTATCATGGAATACTGGATTCTCTGTCATATTGATACAACTCTGGTTGTCACACAGGATCACAGTGGGTTCCATCTCTAAGTCAAATAGTCCAGATAGAAACTTTCAGAGCCATATGGCTTCACAACTAGAAGAAGATGCTATATATTCCACTTCAACTGTGCTGAGAGCCACACTGGACTGCTTCCTGCTAAACCACGAGATCATAGCATATCCTAGACAATAACATCCACCTAATGTGCTCTTTTTGTCTGAGACACTTCCAGCCCTATCTGCATCTGTATAACCATACAATCTGAAATCATTATCTCCAAGATAATATAGACCAAAGTCTACCGTACCTTTTAGGTACCTCATCACATGATTTGCAGCTATCAGGTGAACACCATCTAGGCTCAACTAGATACTGACCCAGGGTTTTCATAGCAAAGCATATATCTGGCCTGGTATTCGTCAAATACATCAACGACCTAATAATCTGTCTATACTGAGTCATATCCAATAATTCTGACGATTCATCAACCAACAACTTCAAGTTGGTATCCATGGGAGTGGCCATGGCATTACATTCCAACATATCAAATATTTTCAAGATTTCCACAGCATACTTTCCTGGTTGAAAAAGATTTCTTATGGGCCTTGCCATACTTCCAGTCCTAGGAAGTAATGCATCAATATGAGATATTTCATCTCAAATTCTGTAGCTAGCTTCTTCTTGCTTTCCATGATTTGTTTCTCATTTCCTGTAAGAAATAGATCATCCACATACAGTAAAAGTACAGGTTCACCATCCATAACCTTAAGGTAAAGGTTAGGATCAAATTTACTTTTGGTAAAGCCCAAGCTTGTCAAGAAGCTATCAATTCTTTGGTACCAAGCTCTAGGAGCTTGTTTCAACCTGTACAGAGCTTTCTTTAACTTACATACGTGAATTATTCTATATTCAACCTCAAATACTTGTGGTTGTTCTATGTACACTTCTTCCTCAATCACACCATTCAGGAAGGTTGTCTTCACATCCATCTGGTGTAATATCCACTTCATCATGGATGCAAGTGCCATGAGGTTCTGATGGAAGTGTACCTTGCAACTAGTGCAAATGTTTCTTCATATTGAATTCCCTCTTTCTGAGAGAATCCTCTGGCCACAAACCTTGCCTTATACTTTTCAATGCTACCATATGCATCATGCTTTATCTTGTATATCCACTTGGAGGACACCACACTCTTGTCTTTTGGTTTGGGAACTACATCCCAAACATCATTCTTCATTAATATTGACTGGTATTGCTCCATCATTGATTCTACCCATTCTTTCCTATGAATTGCTTCTTCATAACTGGTAGGTTCTTGATCTAAAAGATCACACATCAAAGCCACGTAGCTAGAAAATGGCTTTGGTTTCTTGCTTGCTCTAGTGGAGCCTTCTGGAGCTCCATATCTTTTTGCTTCTTGAATAATTTCTCTTTCCCATGCTATCTTTCTGTTATGTGATATGTTCATAGGTGGGGGTTCTTGAGGTTCTATCATATCATGATCTTCTGGTGTTTCTTCTTCAGGGAAGGAAACAACTTCTGTATTTCTAGGAGGTATATCTTCTTCATATACTTCTTCACACTGGCTCTTTCTAGATCTCTTGAGAGTAGCTTCTTCATCAAATGTTACATCTCTACTAATTTCCATGTGATGGAATCCTGGGATGTATATTTTGAATGCTTTGGATGCTTCACAATACCCAACAAATATTCCCTTCTTTCCGGAAGGGTCCAACTTATTTCTCTTCTCTTTTGGTATGTGAACATATATACAGGGCACCCAAATATCTTGAGATGGCTTACCTCAGGTTTCTTCCCCGTGAACATTTCTTTTGGTGTTTTGAATCCAAGGGCACTATGAGACAATCTATTTTGGACATAGAATGCCTTCCTTGCTGCTTCATCCCATAGATGCATAGGAATATCTTGATCATGTATAATTGTCTTCACTGCTTCCATAATGGTTCTATTCTTTCTTTTTCACAACACCATTCTATTGAGGATTGTAGGGAGTGGTTAGTTCCCTCTTGATTCTAGCTTCTTTACAAAAGACTTCAAAATAATTTGAAGTGTATTCTCCACCATTATCTGTTCTGAGGGTCTTGATTCTCTTTTCTGAATGATTTTCTATCAAGGCTTTGAATTCCTTGAATTTTCCAAAGACTTCATCTTTTCCTTTTAGGAAATATATCCAAGTCTTTCTTGAATAGTCATCAATAAATGTAAGGTAGTATTCATATCCACTCAAGGATGTGGAGGGCATTGGACCACATACATATGAATGAATCAATTCAAAAGTACTTTTAGTCTTTGTTTCAATCTTTGGAAATGGATTCTTGATATTCTTCAGTTTTGCACATCCTTTGCAAGTGCCTTCATGATCAACCTTCAAATCTGGTAATCCTGTTACTACTTTGCTCACACAGGGTAATGATTTGTAGTTGATGTGAGCAAGCCTTCTATGCCGTAGCTCACTTGGGCTAGTGGCTTCATGAACAAGGGTTGCTTCTGAATGTCCCTTGAGTTTATATAGCCCTCCTTCCTCTTCACCAATAACAACTGCATCCTCAATTGATTTTCCTTTGGGCCACGTGAGTACTTGTCAATCTATGAATGCAACCCTATAGCCTTTCTTATCTAATGTTGAGATAGAAAGTAGGTTCTTCTTCAAACCTAGTACATATAAGACTTCCTTCATCTTCATGGGAGTTCCAGAATCAAGCTTGTAGCTTGCTTCACCAATTCCTTTGATAGGATATTGATAGTCATCTCCTAATGATACTTTATGTGGGAAGGTCTTCTCTTCAAGTATTGAAAGAGTTTTCTTTTGACCCGTCATGTGCTTTGAATAACCACTATCAATAAGCCATGTGTCTTCTCCAGGTGTTACAGACCTAGAGAGTGCAGAGAATAGAATATACCCTTCTGCATCTTCTTCTTCTACTTTAGCTCTTTTCCTTTGAGGTATTTACTCCTCTTCATATTCACTATCATCTTCTACTAGATGTGCTTGATGTCTTTTGTAATGGAAACTCTTATTCTTCTTTCTTGAAGGACAATCCCTAGCAATGTGTCATATTTTGTGACAAATGAAACATTGGAATGAAGAGTAATTTATTTCTGGAATGGTTCTTCCTTTCTTTTGAAACCTTTGTGGAGGTTGAGACTCCTTGTGACTTTCTTTCTTGAAGTTGGATTGATTCCTTCCTCTTTTGGTATGGGTGGCTAATGCTTGATTATCTTCTTTGAGTAGGGCCTCTATATTGGCTACTCTAGCCTCTTCTTGAATGCAATCCTCCCATACAATATCAAACTTCATGCTTTCCTTTCTGGCACACATGGTCTAGATGAATGAATCCTAAGGTCTAGATAGACCATTGAGAGCCGTCATGGCTAGTTCATCTTCATCAAGGTTGTCTCCAATGGCTTCTAGTTGTTCTTTGAACTGGGAGACCCTTGTGAAGTAATCTTTAATAGATTCTCCTTGATTCATCTTAGTTCTATTCAATTGAGCTCTCAGGTTCATGTTCCTATTGATGTTCCTCCCTTCATACATCCTGGCTAGGGAATCATACATTTCCTTAGGGGTCTTCTTGGATGACACTTGGGGAATCAAGTGGTTTTTGATAGAAGCGGCAAAGATTCTCTTTTCCCTAATCATATTCTTTTTGTACTTCTCTTTAGCTTCATCTTCTGTAGGTTCTGCAACCTCATCTTTGATGTATTGGGAAAGATCATTCTCTTCAAGAATGAGACCAATCCTATATTTCCATGCCCATAAATTCTCTATACCATCTAGCTTGTCCTCAAGCTTAGTGCTTGGGGCCAACTTATCCAGGAGGTCACCAAAAATTGAAAATTATTAAAATGCAAAACTGACCTTAGTAGGAGATGTGCTTGACTGAGTTGAGTTGACTGGTGTACTTGATTTATGAAAACTTCAACTTTTCACCCTTCAAGCTTGACCAGGGAAATTCAAATCTACAACAGATTTTCTGGTTTACTGGTTCACTAGTGCGCAACTTTTTCTGGTTCACTGGTGCACGTGTTCACAACTTTTCTGGTTCACTAGTGCATAGGTTCGTGGTTTTTCTAGTTGACTGGTTTTTTGGTCCAAAAGTCAAACTAGGGTTTGACTTTCCCAGAGATCTACCCACTCAAAAAGTTCGATCTAGGGCTCAAAATTTTGCTTTTGAGGAGGATCATCCAACCATGCAATCAGATTCCAAAAATTCCAACTTTTGTTGAAACCCTAATTTTCACCGGAGGAGAGAGAGGTATTTTCACCTTGTGAAAGATGTCCTATTCAGGCTAGCTCTGTTAACATGTTAATTTTAGCATAAAATTCACAACAAGAGCATAATAAGGATCAGTGAAAGAAACACAATCACAAGATAGACACAGATTTATCCTGGGAAACCCTTATGGGGTAGAAAACCTAGCAAAGCTTTCCTCAATATAGATGATCAACAAATACAAAGATGTAAACCCCAAACAATAGCTCCTTCTCCCACGCAGATCTCTCTCTCTCTCCTATGCGCAATTCACAAGTGAGTGAATGAGTGAGTGAGTGTGATAATGAGGAACACACATCTTCTATTTATACTTTACTTCACTTGACTTTTGACCCTAACTGGGCCCACTTCTTCTAGGAGAGTCTAATAACCCCTAAACACTTAACTTAGGGCCGACCCCACTAGGGAAGTCTAATAACCCTAGTTATAACATCCCGACGGAGGAATAAACATCTCTGGATATATAATAATGTCCCGATGGAGGAATGAAACATCTCCGGATAAAGTACAAATAGAATATTCTTATAAGTTACAATATTTCAACATTATGCTCATGTTCTTATGTTTATATTAGTCATGGTTTTAGATGTTAATTAGAATATATATGATCCATATTACTTCTCAAAACTAGGCATAAAGTCCATTATATGTCACTATCTCCCTCCATACCTTCATGTGCACCTATTTCTATCTCCAATTACCTGATTTTTTCCAAAATGGCTGGCATGACTCTGGTTCCTTATCTGCAAACCTATCTCCATCATGTCCATCAACCACATCACGAGGAAAAACTATGTGTAGTTTACATTCATGGAAGAAGATGAAGAGCCATTGAATACAAAGAGGCAGGTAGCCATGGTCAAATAACATGCACACCCAAAGAAGGTTGAGTTACTCAACTAGTTGAGGTAACAAAATCAAGGGCCATGTTTCCCAACTAGATATTGTGAAGGCATATTAGTGTGTGGACCAAGGGACATTGGTTTCCTTGACAAAGTCTTGAGTTTAGACAATATAAGACAAATAAGAGTGAGGGCCTTGGCCCTTAATTATGGTTAAATGATAGAGTATTGAGGCACCTATAAGTAATATGTGTGTGTATCATTATTAGTAACCAGGGAAAATTTTAAGGATCCATAATTTTCTCAAAGTGTAGAAAACTTGGCGAATCTTACTAATTCTTACATTTGCAACCATAACATGTTTGGAAATTAAAAAAAAATGTTCAAATTTATAAGGTCTTTATATAGTTTTTGGATATTTTTGGCGATTTTTATAGTAAAGAAAAACATCCCATAGAATTTAGGCGAATCATCTTTGAAAAAAAGCAAAATTGGCGAATCGGTTTTTGGAAAAAAAGTCAAAAAATAGCCCATGGGCTAAATTTTGCCCCTAAAATTTTCCATGTTAATAACAATAAGTAGTTTGTTTCCATTTATAATTATGCATTGAATCCAATATGTCTCTATGGGTTGTGTGTTTCCTTGTATTTTTTTTAATGTTAGAAAAGCTTGTAAACAAGTCAATCTACATGTTTTCTCTATGTAGATATCCAATATGTCTCTATGGGTTGTGCGTTTCCTTGTATTTTCTATTTATGCTAGAAGAGTTTATAAGCAAGCCAATCTACATGTTTTCTCTATGTAGATTTGTTTGATTTTAGGCTTATTATGCCCTTATTAGTAAGTGGGCGACTTTGATACATCAAGAACAGGTTTGATTCCTATTATTTGGTGTCCAAACAAGCCATTAAGGTATGCAATTGGTTGAATATCAAGTGCGTTAAAATATTGTCAACTATGTTGTTGTCCTCTATAGGGTTTCTAGTTTGTAGGGAAGTATGCCATACTTAATGGCAAAGCTAGACAGTCAATCTTGAAAGACAATATTGTATTGTTGTTGGTTGTAAGTAGTCTAGATAAATATAATTTAAAGAATTGTTCTCCGATGCAAAATCTATTCATATGTGTTACTAGGAAAATAAATTGAACATAATAGAGTTTAATTAATTTTATAACAAGCAAAACATAATGAAAAAGAAAACAATATTGTCAATACAATTAAAAAGCATTCCAAAAATAAAGAAAATGATAACAAATACTAGATACAACTCCATCCAATATACATAGCATTGTGAATGCCAAAAAATTGTGTAGTAACTGTCTGCCTTGTAGTTGCATGAGGAAGAATGGAGATGGGCATTTTTAGTGGAAAATTGGATAACAATAGTTTTGGATTTGATAAAATTGTGTATATTAAATATTAATATTGCACAATTAATTGCAACCAAGATATTAGTAGTTTCATAAATTCAAAGTTACATTTTTATAAAAAAATAATTTAAACTTATTCCAATGATAATAAATAAATAAAAACTATATTAATTATGTAATAATTTTATAAAAAATTAGATATATATTTTTAAAATTTTATCAAATATTTAACCTTTTTATAGAAATTATATAAAATTATTTAAGTCACATGCCAACTCTAAATATATAAATTCTTTAAAAAAAGTGCTATGTATTGAATTCTCAAATTGAAGAAGAGCTTGGAAAACTAGAGGAGCCATGAGGTGTAGGGAAGTTTGTTTGTGTCAGGTTTAGTCTCCATCAAGTCCATTCAAGAGAAAATAGATACCCCATTTAGGCGTCTGCGTGAATTTTCTATCCTTATGATTGCACTTTCTTCCACAACCCCACTGGTCGTTTCACTGATGGTCGAACTATATTTGACTTTATATGTACCAACCAGAATATACATATTCTACTAGCACAGCCGCGATCCCCAGCTGGTGAACGCCGATAGGAATTAGCCGTTCTCCATCCCCTTTCATTTTTCTTTTAAATAAAATAATAATAATAATTATATAAAAAAATATTTTTTCCATTTTCCTACCACACTTGCATTTAAAAGAAAAAACATTCAAAAAGTAAAAAAGAAGTAAGCACATGGCAGAATTGGAGTGACTTATGGTAGAATTGCAGTAACATGGCCAACATTTATGAAAGTTGTGGCTATTCATTAATCAACATTAATTAAATCAAGTAACACACATTTGACTCTTAAAACTTGCAAGGAATTTATGCTATCAAATATCCACTATCAGTTTGATGGAGATGATTATGAATATTCCTCATTATGAAATCAAGGCCACCGAATTCATAAATACAATTAAAATCATGCAACCCCAGTCCGTGTATTGAAATAAGTACGCCTTATCGGCGTAATTAGTAAGTAATCCTAATTCATGGATTATGCTATTGTTTTATCTTCTTTATCATTTTGTGGTGCAGCAAGTAGGTTGAAGATTCCATTCCCGCCTCCATATTTGAAGGCAGGAGTAGACTTCTCAGATGGCGTTAATTTCTCATCCAGAGGAAGAGGATTGCTAAACTCCACAATGAACTACTGGTGAGTTTTAGATACTCTTTATCGTTTGTGTGTTCTTTTTGTGGTTGTGTTTGAAATGTTAGACTAGTAGGAGGGCTGATCCAAGGTAATGATACCCACTTATGACACGTTAGTTGCAATGGCATGCTGGAAAAACAGAAAACTTATCATTAAAATGAATTATTAGAGGTACCTACAAAAAAATTTAGAATTAGGTGTAAAAATATGAAATGTAGAAAAATGGATCACCTTTCGTAATATATAACTTTTATTCATGTAAAAGTGGTATAACCACCCCAAAATGTTATTATTTTAAGATTGATACGTTTTTTTTTCTTTAAAACATCATGCATATGTTTGTGTTGGTCCATAGGTTTGTTATGTAAATTATCAATTTATGAGGAAAAAAATATGTAGAGGCGTAGGCAACAGACAAATCTTGTGCAAGGCTATTTTTCCAAAATTTTAAAAGTTAATTTTATATTTTTTTTAAATTACGAAAGTCAGTGAAGCCTTAAAGCGACATGGTTGAGTGTTGGTCCACCATATCATGGTCTGAACAGAATAATAAAAAATTTCATTTTTTTTAGCTTGTAGGTATTCTTGTACTCTTGTGCGGCTTCTTTTCCATTCTCGAAATAGGTAAACCAATCAAAAGTTATAGGCCAAATAAATGACCTATGTTTTTTACAAATTTGACATAAGTGCAGTTAAAAATGAATTAAAATTAGAAAACAATAATAGATCTATTAAAAAAATATATAGTTAGAATCTGCACACAGAGCTCGACAAGTGTGTGCAATTTCATCTGTAGTGCACAAGTGGAGCATATGCGGAACTAAGCGTGAAAAACATGAAGTTAAAGAAATTGGTGCGACCTGCCATAAATCAGACTGAGCCTCAAGGTTTGGAAATCTGAATCTAATACCAAACCTACAAGGGCTCCAAATTTGTTTTGAATCCAAACACGCGTGCGTGAAAATGCACGCACGCGTAGAGGCGCGCATGCACAGAGGCGCGCACGCATTGTTGTGTGCGCACATATAGTTGCGCGCATGCGTTATAGCATGCACGCGTTGTTTTTACACCTTAATTTTGATCTATCTCTCCCTAACCCCCCCCTCTCTATAACTCCACCTCCCTTCTCTTCCTATCCACCCAATATCCCCCCCTTTATTCCACTCTACCCAATCCATCCTCCATCCCTCACCCCTCTCTTCTCTCCTTCACCATAAGGGTTGGGAGATATATTATTACATAAAATCACTAACTCGCATTATCCTCATGTACATATAAATCTTCATCCTTGTAACCATACATTCATGACCCCCATATCTCAATCCCCAAACCCTTGACCATGACACCCTAGCCACTGCGATCCCTAGTCCCCAGTACAACTAACCATCATAACCCTTGGCCCACTATAATCCTAAAATAGTATAACCCCTAAAAATCATAAATACTAACACATAATGATATATATCCGTTAACCCCTATAACCCTAACCATGTAATCCTAACCTCTAAAGTGTCTAGTCAAATAAAAATTAACCCCTAACCCTTATAACCTCTAACTCTCATCAACCTTAAACTCTATCATCAAACACCCAACCCTTAAACATATAACCCATAGCTAGTTTAGAGAGATAGTCAGATAGAAAGAGACTTGAACCTTGGTCCCTAAAGGAATATTCTATCCAGAAGAAGCTATGATGATTTCCTCCACTAACCACACATGACCTCTTAATGGTATCATTGGCCTATGATTAAGGATGTCGATAACATGAAGTGGTTTTAAGCAATATGTATGTGCCTAATCAAGGCTTTTGGAATGATTTTTTATGGAAGAATATCGTGCCTTTGGCCATAAAGAACCCATTTAGACATCCAAGGCCATGAACAATGTCTAAAAGCACCAAACAAGACTTTACAGGGGTATCCATTGTGCTAGATGTATCCAAGTCTTGGGGACTTAGGGCATTGGAGATGGTCAAGGGAGGATACCTAAGACTCGAGCCTTAAAGGAATCTTATATCCATCTAGAGATAAGAAGGTTACCTCCACCAACTACACATGGCCCACTACAACAAAATACCATTTTGGCGGCGGTTTTGGCTTGCGATAGTTTTTCTAACCCCCCCCAAAATTTTTTTTAGGTCTTTGGGGGTGGTTCTTCAAAACCCCCCTCAAAAGTCCCGAAAATTGGACTTTTGGGGGTGGTTTTTAAAAAACCCCCCTAAAAAGTCCAATTGTCAGGATTTTTGGGGGTGGTTTTGTAAACCCCCCCCCCCCAAAGTCCAATTCTTAATGCATTTGGTGGCAGTTGGTTAAACCCCCCCCCAAAAGTCCAATTTTCAATACTTTTGGTGGCAGTTGTGGAACCCCCCCCCAAAAGTATTTGACCCCCTAAAGTGGCTTGTGGCAGTCTTGCTAAAACCCCCCCAAAACGTTTTTTAAAGGTATTTGGTGGCGGTCCGTAAAAACCCCCCTCAAAAGTCCTTAGAATTCGACTTTTGGGGGCGGTCCTTAAGAAACCACCTCAAAAGTCCTTAGAAATTGACTTGTGGGGGCGGTCCTTAAGAACCCCCCTAAAAAATCCTTAGAATTTGACTGTTGGGGGCGGTTTTTAAAAAAGCCTCCCAAAAGTCCAACAGGAATTTTGGGGAGGTTTTGGAAAGACCCATAACAAACTACCACCCCCGAAATGTATCCTAAATAAGGAATGTATTAGAAGTTCATTAAAATTTAATTATTAATGGAATTCCAGCGGAAATCTTTTCCGACTGCATGCTGACCCATGTGAGGTAAACTGGTGTGGTTCATGATTTTGCACAGGTAATGATGTGCAGTTAGGTAAACATTTTGAATTTTTCATGCACAGTAGTAACCATCAGCGTATTTTTTGACCGCCCATTTCAATTTTACCCAGAACCTCCATCAGCGGATGTTTTGAGCCATTTCGATTTTACCCAGAACCTCCATCAGCAGGTTTTTTGAGCCATTTCAATTTTACCCAGAACCTCCATCAGTAGATTTTTTGACCCATTTCGATTTTACCCAGAACCTCTGATCAAACTAGGCCATATGCCATGCTTGACCTCACTCACAAGCCCTGTAAGATAACCTTGTGAACAAACCAGGTCCCTTCTTGAGAAAAACTAACAAGATCACTAATCAAATCAGATCAGACGCAATTCCAGGTCAAACCAATTCGGATTACATGGAAATTTTCTGAACAAAGGGTATAATGTTTTTTTTCAGATATGGTTGTATTTCTGTTTGGGATTCGTTTAATGAATCTAATTGTTGAAAATCCATTTTTTTCATTTATATATTATTATAAGGCTTGTATCATTTATTTTTTAATTTCTGTTGTACAATTTCAGATCACATGGGATGCGATTCTAGATCAAACCAGAACAAATTGCATCGAATTTTTCTGACCAAAGACAATGTATGATGGTGCAGTGTAAGTTTGCCACTATCATTTGTATTTCTATTTGAGATTCTTCATTTTTATATTTTTATAAGGTTTGTAACATTCCTTTTCTAATTTCCATTGTACAATTTTTTTTCTAACCAGTCTGGCTATAACAGTTATTTACCAAATACTGTATATGCACAGTAACCAATTTTACCCCTAGTTTTTTGATGCAGAAATCTTATAGGACTCAAAAGATTCTATTTTGTTGTGTATGCAATGCCATAACCCTGTTTACAAGGAGAAAATAAATTAATGGTTCTTACCAAAGGTTAGTGTATCATTTATATTGTGCCTATAGAGCTAGATTGTTTTTTCCACTGTATATTTTCAATTCAGAGATCCCTTGTGTAACCTGTGTGGCCCCTTTGGGCATCTTGTCATGATTGCAGATTATAAATTTTCATAAATTTAATCATGTTCAAAACAGACCCTAATCCATTGCCACATAAAGAACGAAAGTCGTCGCCTCCATAAGTTGTGGAAGAAACATTCCGAATACTTGCATAAGAGGATGCTATACGAGAAAAACAACGATAAATGAAGCAACAATTATCTAAAAAACGAAGGAAGTCACAACAATTATGTTAAATTGTTAAAAATGATTGTTGGAGTGATGATGAAATAGAGTCTAGCGGTAATGATGGTCAGGTCCAGCTTAACAATATGCAAATACCTTATCAACTCCGTTTTCGCTCATCTATGCAGTGTGTTAGGGGAAAAGCTCCAAACTTTGATACTGTTACCCTTCTTAAAGAAGAAAGTGGTTTAGAAGAGATCATTCTCTGCAAAGTTATTGATGAGTCCCATACAGGAAATTTAGAGTTGACAAACTTGGATCCTTGTGAGAATGATCCAATTCTTTACACTATTGGTACTAGTGGCACATGGACACGTAGTATAGATGATGTTTTGCCTGTTCTAATGGTGTATGTAGATGATAGTGGCAAACTTATGCTGCACCATCCTTCATTATCTGAAATAAAATCACAGTTATCTTCAAGGTCATATGAATATCGCTCCATTGCAGTCATCAAACGAGGGTTTTACATGGGATCTAGGTCAGATGTCACTCCCTTATTGGGAGATGATCATTTTATCAAGATTGGAAGAAAGAAATTCATTCAAATGGATGGGCTTCTAGTGCACAGCACAAGTCCATTTGATTTTACCATAAAGGCAGGAATGTATGTCCATATTTATTATGAAAATTTGCCTGGTATTTCCGAAGAAGTCGTTGAAAATTCCATATCCTGTGGAAGTGTTGAATTGTTTAGTAGATGTTTCTATTGGTGGAACATTCTGTTGGGTAAGAATTTTTGAATGTGAGTTGGATGTTATTGGTAGAGGCCACCATATTCCCGAAGGTGTGAATTTACATCCACATGAGGTGTTCTATACAAAACAAGGTTTATTGATATCAACTGAAATAATTGATGGTGAGTATACCCATACCTCTTTTAATTCATATTTTTCAGTTTATATCACAATTTTTTTCACCCAGAAAAAAACCTAGTTTCTTGCTATTCATGTTTATGAATCAAAGAAAAATTACAGAAAACATAAGGTGCAAAAGTTCCAAATAAAACTACCAGCTATACTCTATAGACACTCTTTGTAACAGTCATTAGTTGCATGTTCTACTGGATAGAACAGATTCCACATCAAATCATCAGTACATATTGATCACTATGCCTTATTGATTGAGACAAAAAAATATTAAAAGCTCTAAATGTATTAAACTGGGTAGAGTGCACATATGTAAAAGACTTCAGATAGTATCTAATGTAGAAATGACTATATACTAATTACAATGGATAGAACCTTTATCCACTAATGTGGAATCCAGAAATTCCTCGAAATAAAGTGTACCCTCTTCCAGGCCAATAGTTTTCTTTGATAGAAAATCTGCCTGTGTGTTGAGTTCCTTGTGAATTTGACAAAAAGATAAATACTGAAAATTACTCCCAACATTTGTTAATCTTTGTTTCCACTAATCCAGATTTGTAACCTGTAACATTGATTTCCCTACCAACTAGTCGAAGATGCATTTTAAATCTCCACAAACCCGAAGTAATGTGATCCTTTTAAAGTTAGCAAAGAATAGTAAATCCCAGCTGGCTATCAGTTCAACTCTAGTGTTTGATCCTCTGCCACAACTTAACCAAACACAAAAAAACTGATTGCCTAGGAATCTGATATAAATACATCCCCCACATTCACCCATTTTTGCAACTAATGTTATCTTTATAGTAACTAATGTTGTTTTTATTTTTATTGCAGGCATTGTTGATGTTTTCTTTACTGTGAGCTCTATCAAAAGGTGGGGCAAGAGCACTCGAAAGGGAGAATCTTTTTTTTGTCGTTTTATTGCTATGAAAGATGATAAGCACAACACTTTCCAACTTCTTGCAACAAAGGGTGATGATAAAGTTGTGACTACCAGATTAGCTACCTCTACAGAATATGGAACTCACAATGCATTACCATCATGTATTCGAGTATTGCAGCCACATCGAATCCATTGTCACAATATCCATCTTATTTCCTACAAAGTTTTCAACCACATAAGGTCTCGTAACATGATACGCAGTGAATCGTTCATGGAAATTCCTTGTTCAGATGAAAGTTTCATGGTTACTTTTGAGCTTATTGCAATGCATGCCGTACCTCCTGGTATTGTGAAGAAAAACAAATCACTAGAGTTCACCATAGAAGGCTATGCGAATCTTAAGGAGGATGTTTTCTATACATGGTCAACCTTTTCTGATAGATATCAGCTATCTTCAGGCTCAAGCAACGATAGTCAACCTATTGGAAAATGGAGAGTGGGACCAACATTTAGATTTTGGTATTTGTATAATAGCCTACAGCCTCGTGTGCAGGTGCACTTTTCATGGGATTCACACCAATGGGATCATGTCCATCATTGTTATGGATTGGGGATGAGGACTGGTGCAACCCATTTGGAGATGTAAACATTATACCTATCATAAATATGGTGAATTTTGTATGAGAGATTTGTGGTGTAATATCTACGGTGAAATGTTTGAACTTTGTAATTTGAATTTTCTATAAGTAAATATAAATCTGAATCTGGGGAAATCCAAATAGTCTTCTTTGTGTGCTTGCTGAGATTGTTAGTTATTCAGTCCTAACTGTGCACTCTGATTTTGTAGCCCTGTAGTATTATCTGTTGATCCTGCATGGCTGCATCACATGACATATTGATGTTGTGTTATCAATGGTTTTTGTTTTCCAAGGAAAAAATATTTATCATTGATATTTCAAAGTTTGAAATCAGAATATACATTTTTTAGCCTATGGGATCTTGAAAAGATACATATCTTTTGTCTTCAAACTATCCTAATAGCTATTTATCCTAGTCTTCCATAATCAACAAAATATTTGGTGAATTCTGTATGACAGATCTGTGGTGTAACATGTATGGTGAAATATGTTTTTTTTCCCAGGAAAAAAATCATACTTTTCATTTCAAAGCAGAAATAGCATACATTCTATATCACCCTCTCCTTTACTGCCTCAGTAAAGATTATCTTTTTCAGTAACTGATAGATAAAATTTAGCCTATTTACCATTTTGGCTTCCAAGCCTAAATATGTCAACAAGGATCACTGACCCAAGTATACATAATCAGCAATTTAGTTGCAGAGTAGGCTACTGAAAGAGGTTTTTGTCAAAAATGATTATGCATTCCTAGCTTGCATTTTTATGCTTATGGCTTGCATTTTACACCAAGTGTCCATAACAGTAAAAAAGGGTTAAAATTGCACCTTTCATAGGTGGACTGAGAGCATATGAGGTTAGGTTATATAAAATTAACACACGGATAGTCTTCTCAATATATCTAGCCATCCAATTTCCAGAACCATTTACTATAAGCATTTAATAGGAGGGTTTGGCTTGCATTTTTATTAATCTAGGTGGATATTTCACAAATACAAGACAACCATGTAGTGTTTTTGCACAACAGGCACTTTCTGAACCCGAATTGAAAAACTAAATGTATAATAATGTGGAAAATAGTAATACATACCATTTCCAACTAAACTCACTCAAAACTACCCAATACTTAGGGTTGGGCGGGCATTTCTTTGATCTGGGTAAAACTGGGTTGAAAACACAAAAGTTGTCATTTTGTCAATTTAACTGTGGATAAATGAGACATCATTTTACAAAACCAAAAGAGGTTTTTGTCAAAAATATATCTATCTTCAACCCCATGGTGCTAGTTTCAAATTATGACAATTCTACCTACTGTGGCATGCATTTTCCTGAGCCCATTTTTCAATATTTACACACTGTTTTTACGTAACAACTTAGAATTCTAGTCATTTTTTTGAATTTGTCCAAGATACCTGGAATTTTAGTCATTCATGTTCAATTTGACTGCTATGCATTCCTATCTTGCATTTTTATGCTTATGGCTTGCATTTTACACCAAGTGTCCATAACAGTAAAAAAAGGTTCAAATTGCACCTTTCATTGGTGGACTGAGAGCATATGAGGTTAGGTTATATGAAATTAACACAAGGATAGTCTTCTCAACATATATAGCCATCCAATTTCCAGAACCATTTACTACAAACATTTAATAGGAGGTTTTGGCTTGCATTTTTATTAATCTAGGTGGATATTTCACAAATACAAGACAACCATGTAGTGTTTTTGCACAACAGGGACTTTCTGAACCCGAATTGAAAAACTAAATGTATAATAATGTGTAAAATAGTAATACATACCATTTCCAACTAAACTCACTCAAAACTACCCAATACTTAGGGCTAGGCGGGCATTTCTCTGATCTGGGTAAAACTGGGTTAAAAACACAAAACTTGTCATTTTGTCAATTTAATTGTGGACAAATGAAACATCATTTAAAAAAAATGAAAGAGGTTTTTGTCAAAAATATATCTATCTTCAACCCCATAGTGCTAGTTTCAAATTATGACAATTCTACCTACTGTGGCGTGCATTTTCCTAAGCCCATTTTTGAATAATTACACATTTTTTTTACGTAACAACTTAGAATTTCGGTCATTTTCCTAGCTTGCATTTTTATGCTTATGGCTTGCATTTTTACATGTGAACATTACTTAATGGGAATTCATTAGAAATTAACTATTATCAAACTAATTGAACACTTATCAACTTTGTGCTTGGTTTATTTCTAAAGGGTTTTTCTTGGATAACATTGCAAAAAAAAATGTTTAATTCTATAACAAATGGACATTATTCAACAATTGACCATCCATTTAATCATCTTTGAATTAAGAGTAGAAAATGCACATATATGTTTGTTGATAAATAGATAATAGGGTAATTTGCAAAAAAGATTATATGTCTATGTACATAGATGCCAATGAGTGGAGTATTTGTATTTTTGATTCCGATTGCAATTATTGCTATCATAAAGGCCAAGAACTCGAATGTGCCAATTGGCTTCTGCAATTACCATACATGTTAACATTTAACAAAGGTTTTTGTTGTTTGATTTTCTAATTGAAATTGATAAATGCCAAGGTTTGTGTATGGGTTTTATTTTTATTTTTTTTAGTAATGGTGTATTGTGTGTTTTTGAAGAAAGTTGTTTGCAGTATGTAGAGAGGTACCATAAAGATTTTTTTGGGCAAAGTGCAGAGAGATTATGTTTCCTCAAATTTTGGGTTAATGATTATTTTCAGTGAAGTTGTCATTGACAATCCATAGATTTTTACTATTTTCATGTCTACATCTACAAAGGAATTCTTGCTTGTGTTTTGTATGGCATAGGTTTGAGTGTTTAAAATAGTGCTTTTAAAATAAATTGAGAGATTAGTTTCTCATAGTATTTTTTATGGTTGTTATATGGTTTTCTTGTTAGAATATAATCAACATAAGTTATTTCATTATATTTGTCATGTTGGCGTGTCAGAGTTTATTTTCATTATGATTATGTTCTCCATGGTTAAGCACTAGTGTAATTTTGCACGGATTTGTAATTTTTAATTTTGTAATTTTTATTATAGTTTGCAAACGTCAGAACACATTTGTAACTTTTATTATAGTTTGGAAACGTCAGAACACATTTGTAATTATTATTTTAGTTTGTAAAAGTCAGTGTGCTGGTATCCTGTGCGTGCATCCCCTTCTTCCTTTCTGAGCATGCCATCATCCTGCAAAATGGAAACAGCAGCCTCATGTTCCATGCCATTGACTGAAACAGGGGGTTCTGAAGTTGCTGAGAGGTTCACTGTCAGAAAATTCAAAGAGAGCACTGAGGCATGGAGTGACATAACCAAGTAGCCAGAAGATATGCTAGATGTCCTGGTCAGAGCATGAGTGCATCGTTTTCTTTTCAGTCAGTTCAATTTCAACAATGAAGACATAGATAATGCCATTTCTAGTTATGATGTCCAGACCAAGGAATTGATTATTTTTGGGAATAGGGTTTGTATGGACCCTGATTTGTTGTCCAGTGCAACGAAAATTCCATGCAGGGGGGGAGTAATGTTGACCACCAAGAAAACCCTCAAAGTAGAAAAGGGTGAGATGGAAAACAAAATATGTGGAAAAAAGGTTTTGGTTGCCCGGAATGGTTTAAAGATGCAAGATGTTCCCCCGGGACTGTACAAAACCTTAATTCAAATTGTACTTAGGACAATTATGAATCACCACAAATAAGATATTTCAGGTGATTGTATGAAGTTGGTGATTCATTCATTGGGTTGAAGACCTGGCCATAGATGTCCCTCAAATATTGGAAAAAAAATGCATTTTGCACTGCAGGACAGCAAAATGAAGAGAGTGAAGTTCAGGTACCCTGGTACACTACAAAACATTATTGACTTATATCGACCCAGCACTGTAGAAGGAAGCAGATTTAAAAATACATACGTTAAGAGGTAGAAACTGGAAAACATTAACTAGGAAGTTCCTCAACAATCTCCAAAGGACAATGTACAAGTCCCTAAAGAGCCTTTTGAGTACTGTATGCAAGGTATGGGAAGCAACCCTGAAAAATTTGATGCTGTCTCAATTCTGGATGGATTACATGAAGGGAGAGAAATAAATGTAAACGAGATGCATGATGTTGAGTTTAATGAACAAGAGGAGCATAGTGATGATGATATTGATGCTCCCGCAGAAATGCAACTTGTTATATATACACCTCCACATTTGGGAGTTGAGAAAACTTCCTCTCCAAAAGATTTTGTTGATGGTAAAAAAAATTTTAAGCTATTTGATGAAATGTTGCATTTCAAAGAAAACGCTGAATTTCAAAGAAATTTTTTTTTCCTATTGGTATCTTACCGCAATACAAAGCGTAGAACTCTGTAGGATTAAGGAGATGCAAATTCAGGACCTCTTAAAGGTAGGCGCTATTTTTCAAAAAGAAACAGTTGCCAAATTCCTTTTTTTGAAGCCTCGTTAAATTTTTCACTATTTACAGGTAATTGCAAGGTTAGAAACAGGACACGTGTATACTATGGAATCTTCTATTAAAAATTTGCAAATGCTGGACCTCATTAAGGTAGGAGGAATTTTTCAATGCTTTTTTCCAAAAAAAAAGTAGCCAAATTCCATTTTTTGAAGCCTCCTTAAAAATTTTCCTGTTTACAGGAAGTTGCAGGATTACAATCATCCCTTGTGAAGACCGTGGACAGTGCAAGAAGGACAATAGCATGCAAGGACCGTGTTATTCAATCTTTGAAGGAGGAACTAGAAAAAATTCAGGATGGATTTAAAAAGGAAAATGATGCATGTAGAGAAGAATTCATTAATTTTCGGAAGAAAGATGAAGAAACGATAAAGAGACTGGAAGATGAGCTGAAACATCGACCAGAGGTTTTGGACATCCCCCCTCTAAAAATTGTGTTTAGCCAGGAAGCAAGACTTTTTGCTGAAGTCGATAAGCAAAACAAAATAATTGAAATAATGAAGGCTGACTTTCAAAAAAGCCTTGCTGAAGACTCCAATAAACATCAACTTGAGATAAATGAATATAGAAAAAAAGAGTACAACATGAAAAACATAATTGCTATGAAAGATGAAGAGTTGAAAGGAAAAATAGTTGAACTTGAAAACATTACTGCAGAACTACAGACTAGAGGAGTTGAACTACAGAGTAGGAATTTGATCCCTGGTCAAATTTATGATATGTCAGCACAACAACAGGCTTTAATAAGGTATGAGCGTTCCCTGCAAAACAGAGAGAAGGCACTGTACATAGCTTTTAATGGAATACAAGCTCATGAAAAAGTCAAAAAGGGGTTACAAAGCTATCGTGCCTTCTTAAGAATTCGAGAGAGGTCCTTAATGGATACTATTACAACAATGAATGTTGGAGTAGATCTCATTGCGTGGTCAACCACACATGAAATGTTGAAAAAGAAGGTAGCTGAGAGGGAAGATGAGATTAAAGAGCTCAGATTGAAAATACTAGAGGATAGAGAATCACAACATTTGGGATGTAAGTCTGAGATAGAAGATCTGAAATCCCAAATTTCCACTCTACAGAAGAACAAGATACTTCAGCGAGTAGCAATTGTGTATACTCTAGATAATATAGAATTGAGGGCAAAAGATTTGGTTACAGAGACAGAGTAGCTCAGGAAAAAATTGACCCAAGTTCAGTCTGAGTTGAGATATGCAAAAGATGGTCTTCAACAAAAGGAAAAGGAACAAGAAGAGAAAAATAAGAAGAATGTGGAAATGTTGAAGAAGGACATCCAAGATAAAGATATATTGACTCATAGTTTGCAAAAATATGCAACAAGAGTGAAAGAATTAGAATGAAAATATGAACATGCACCTGCTGCAGCTTCTGAAGAACCAGAAGCTTCTAGACAAGGCAAGAGACTAGAATGTACAAATTTATCTTCTCTAGAAAAGGAGGACTTGCAGCCTAAACCTCCCAATCAGCCTAGAACTATGGAATAACATTATCTATATATGTTGTGTATGTAAATACATTTCAAGTTTTAATACAGAAATTTATATATGTGTGTGTGTGTATTTCTCGGCAATGTATATGATTTTGATGCATTTAATGTGAATGGTAATTTTGAATTTAACTTTTCAATAAGTGTGCATAACAGGCCAGAAAGTTAACAATATCAAAATTGAAAACTTAACTTGTGTACTGTAGGCATATATATTTGAATTTGTAAGAAATTAAAAGAGTGATAGTGATTAGTGGATATGTGATGTGAGTAGATTTGGTGACATAGGTAGATCCTAGCTGTTTGCTTGGAACTGTGGATATTATAGGGATATTATGGGGATGATGGATTGAGAACTTTCAAGTTCTTTATGAGAATTTTGATGCTATGTATTGTTGTATTTATGTAAGTTTCTTTATCTAATGAAACTGAAATTCCAATTCTAGAACAATGTCATACAATTCTACTCATGCAACCAAATTTCAACGAATAACCCAAAGCTGTAATGCCTATAGAACTAGCCTAAAAAAGACAGAAATTTACAAAATATAAACAAACACAGAAAACAGTTGTAATTTTATTACTGAAAAAAAATTAAATATTTAATATGCCTTCCAGCATTTGTTACATTTCCAAAATTTGGTAACATGAATATTAGCACAATAGAATAAATTTTCAGTACGGCAAGATCACTAGAAATGCTTATTGCAACATAAGTTTCTTTCACCATTTTGAATACACTGTTGCATTTCGATCATCTAGGAATTTTTTCTTTTTGGCTTGTCTCACACTTCTTATAATGACATTAGTTTTTATAGGATTCCCAGCATCCATCTTTTGGATATCAACTACTGCCCCTTGAATTTCTTGTTTTTCACCACTCTTCCCTATACCATTTACCGAGGATGGAACACCCTTTTTATTGTGAGTCATAGCCTCCATCCTTGGCATATCAATAGCAGCTGTTCCATACACTTATTGTAATTAATTGATTTTCCCTGCTTCATTTATTGGGGATGAAGCACCGATTTCACAGTAATTTTGAGTCACCATCATAGGTATTTCAACACTAGCTTCCCCATTCAATTCTTGTGTTTGATCAGTTTGTGCTGCCACATTCCTCTTGGATGAAACACTTAGAGTTTTACTATTATTTTTTCTTTGAACATTATTTTTTGCATTGCGCCTTCCAAAGCGATGTGGTTCACGAAAAGCCTCTTCGCCATATTTGGTTATTGGCCTTGATCTTGGAAGATGATTACTGAACTACGAGAACATACTAGTATTTAGTAGTTAAAAATAGATTATGAGTCCTCACACCATAAAATGAAAGCATAATTAGAAAACATTTAAAATTAGGGCATACTTACTGTTGGTGGTGCAATCAATGATTTCTTAGATTGTCTTACCCATGACTGAAATAGTTGTTTTACTTGTTTAGAAGTGACATCAAGGAAGCGGGATGCCAACTATGCTGCAGTTTCATCATTTAGTGGACCTCTTATCTTTTCATATTCAACACGAAGTTGACATCTAATATTGGAAGCCAAAAATCTTCTTTCTTTAAATTTTTGGAAAGTACCCTCTGATCTCATAACCAGTTTGAAAAATTGTGCTTGCATCTCATTTACAAGACACATTTTGTCATGTTCAAATGTGTTTCTATACTCCTTAGCAACTCCTCTTCCTCCTCCTTGGTTGTTGTTCAAATTTTTCATTTCCCTATGCTTACGTTCCATTACTTCATTCCTTAACTGTCCTAAAGTATGAGGATGAGAAGCCCTAGTCATATAAAGAGCATGGGCCCCTTGTATATGCATATAAGGAACCGTCTCATCTCCTAAACAACAACACAACCAAAGCCACTCACTAGCAAGGAATCCGATCCTGCAATGATAGTGGATCAAAAGTTATATCGTGAATGAGATAATACCACCTTGCTGAATTACATAAAACTATGAACTTAGTAAAAATTGGAGTACTTTTCCTCATATTCATATTTATCATCCCCTACACACCCTTGCAATTACACCATGTGGAATTCTTTATAACTCTCCTCACCAATTTTTTATACTTTTCTTCATCTAGTAGGCCTTCAATAACCTATAAGCACAACATTTCATTGTACATGATACACTTCTTAATTTTCTATTAAAATTGCATAAAAATAAGAGCAAATTTCACTCTTGTGCGATCATTAAAAATATTGGATATGCTAACATAATTATTAAACCTTTAAAATACCCTCATGCCGAATGAGGATCTTATATGATGCAGATCCATCTGATTTCCCATAGTTAAGATCATTGTACTTTTGGCCCCTATGATGGTATGGTTCCTCGGTCTTACATGGAACACCAATTTTTTCCATCGCCTCCCAAATTTGAAAAAAATTTGTTTCCTAAATCGCTCTAGTTGGATGAACCTTGTCGTAATCTTGTGCAATTTTTAGAATTTCACGAAACATCTTCAAAACAGTTTTGATTCCGGCATGGCGAGCACAATATATAAGGTTGGACATTGAGCGAGGAGTCAGATGTAATAAGTTGGCAGCACATGTTTCACTAGGTACGAGTTAGTTAAATAATAATAATTTCCATTTATAGTAAAGAAATAATTATGAAAACATGTACCTTTTGATCATTTGTTCTATTCATGAGATACTTTTTGATAATATTCAATTCTTTGGTGCATAAGGCTGGTTGAATGTCTGTAATACACTCTTCCAGCTTTTCTTCCCATCCTTCAATGCTTTGTTCCAAAGCAGGATTCAATTCCTAAAGTTTTAACCCAAAGTAAGATTAAGAAAGTCATGGCAAGATATCAACAAAAATCAGTAAACTTTTAATAAATATGTAAAACATACTATGAGCAAGTTCGGTGACATTGCATAAAACTTGGAAATGCTACGAATAGTATCCCCATCTTGAATTTTGATTTTCTCTGTAACCATGTGTATAGATTTTTTATGGAATATGCACCAAGGACAAAAATTATTCCCCATTGGAGAAACATTATTATTGCATATTAAACTGCATATGGCCACTAGATCATGGCACTCGAACAAATTCACTTCCACTACCCTTCCATCTGGCATTAGGATCCCGTCTTGTGAAAGTTTGTTTATCTTATTCATTAAGTTATCCTCATTTGTAGGATCAGCAGCATGTGCTAAAACCTGTTTATATTCTTCCTTTCCATCCCATTTTCCAAGGCTTACACAAGACATCAAGCCACTATCTTCTAGTAACTCAAATAATATCTCATATACTTTCCCACCTTGACCATAATGTACACGAGAATCAATACCAAGTTTGAAAGAAACTACAATGACTCTACTTCCAGTCCTCTTTTCATAGGACTCAACCATAAAGGAAGCATATGACTTTACTTACTTCACTCTAACTCCATATGTGAGACCATCAGTTCTCTCCCAACCCATATCAATATCCTCAGCTTCTTTGCTCCACTTTTTCATCTCCTTGGAAACTGAAGTTGGACTAACCCCTTGCAATACACCATGATGGTCAGTCCACTTCAGACATTGCAAAGCCTTATGGCTCATGCTTGATTCAATAAATACAGAAGCCATATTCCTAGGCATAAAATCATTACAGATCTCTTGCATAACAATTGATCGAAGTTTATGAAGCACTCCATCTAGGTGTTTAAGAACATCCTCAAATTTAGAATCTTGACTATAGTTTTTGCTCATGAAGTACCCAATTCTAGAAATAATGTCATTTTCATCTACATCGTCAAGTGACTTCCCAGAGAACCATCTACCAATTTCCTTAAATTTTTTGTTCCCCTCATTTACTCCGCGGTTAAACCATCTAGGCCGCTTCTTAAGACCCAATAAGGATGTCCTTAAGCGGTTTCCTGCTGACCTTCTAGTTACAGCATATGTAGTTTGATCTGTTGAACACCCTTCAGGAATTTCTACTAAAGCTTGTACATCTATAGAATTTTTATTTTATGTAGGTGCATTTCTATCCATTTGTCCTTCTGGCATTTTTACTGAAGCTTCTACATTTGCAGAATTTTGATTTTCTGTAGTTGCATTTCTATCCATTTGTCCTTCACGCATTTGTACTGAAGCTTGTACATCTGCAGAATTTTGATTTTCTGTAGTTTCATTTCTATCCATTTGTCCTTCAGGCATTTGTACTGAAGCCTGTACATCTGCAGAATTTTGATTTTTTGTAGGTGCATTTCTATCCATTTGTCCTTCAATCATTTCTACTGAAGCTTGTGCATCTGCAGAATTTTGATTTTTTGTAGGTGCATTTCTATCCATTTGTTCGTGAAAGGTAGTTCTTTCAACTGTTTCATGACTTCTAGTTGTATCCAAATTCTTAAGGGATGCATGTTCAAATTTTTGTCCACTAGGTAGGATTACACTTTCATTCCCTTCAACCGTAACTAGAGACAAAGGAAATGTAGGTTGTTGAGCAAAACAACCTTCTATACTTTGAAACAAATTATTTGTAATGGCAGCATCATCAACAGTTGATCTTTGAGGGACATTTCAGACCACATTATGTGAATCAGAGTTAATAGTATGGTCAAGAGTTATATCTTGTACATTACCATTGCCCTCAATTGTAATTGGAGTCAAAGGATGCCTAGGTTGTTGACAAACATTGTTGTTTGTCACACATTGCTTACATACAGGACATCTAATTTCAACAGTTGCTTTCATAGTATTATTTTCTGGTATGGAGTTCTGATCTGTAAGTGCTTGACATTGTTGATGGACAGCACGAATATCAGCTCTTTTACCCCCAGCAGGAGTGAATTGAAGGACAATATCATGTCGGGGAAAAATTGGAATATTATCCAATTCTACTTCCTTGCATCGACCTCTTTTTCGAGGAATATTTTGTTGAGATGACTGGTTCGAATGATCCATTGATGACTTATTCTGCAAAATCAACATTAATACAAAATATAGTTCTTTTGTATAAAAAATACTTTTTATGGCTCAAAAAGAAAACATGTAATAGTACAAGAACATGGGAGGAGGAAACATATATTCTCCAACTTAAGCCACTTAAAAATACCTAAGGATGGAACTTATGCTTGCATTTTAGTGGACAAAGCTGGCATTTCACATTTACAAGGCAACCTTGCAATGTTTTTGCACAACCGACATGTTTTTAGCCAAGATTAGAAAAATAGAAGTACAACAATGTGTAAAACAATAAAAAACACCATATCCAACTGAGATCACTCAAAAATACTAAAGAATGAGGGCTAGGCATGCATTTTACAGACCTAGTCAAATAAAGTTCAAAACAGAAAAGTTGCAATTTTCAAAACTTTAATGTACACAAAATAAACATATTTTAAAAATTATGAAGGAGGTTTTAGTCCATAGTATATATAGCTCCAGGTATATGGAATTAGGTTTTTAAAATCACCTCTATAAACATTATGGTGGCCATTTTTATAAGCCCATTTTTACAGATTTACACTCTGCTTTTACAAAACAAAATTGTTAATTTAGACATTCTTTTCAATTATGACCATGCTACTTATAAATTATGATAAGTCATACATGTATAACACATATAATATGATATAAATAGAATACTATCTTGAGGCTGTGGGCCCGCTACAAGATCCTAATGCAAATGTTATGAGAGGAGAAAACATATATTGAAAACATAAAAATTGCAATTTTTCTGCATAGCAGTCAAATTGAACATGAATGACTAAAATTCCAGGTATCTTGGACAAATTAAAAAAAAATGACTAAAATTCTAAGTTGTTACGTAAAAAATAGTGTGTAAATATTCACAAATGGGCTTAGGAAAATGCACGCCACAGTAGGTAGAATTGTCATAAGTTGAAACTAACACCATGAGGTTGAAGATAGATATATTTTTGACAAAAACCTCCTTCAGTGTTTTAAAATGATGTTTCATTTGTCCATAGTTAAATTGACAAAATGACAACTTTTGTGTTTTCAACCCAGTTTTACCCAGATCAGAGAAATGCCCGCCCAACCCTATGTATTGGGTAGTTTTGAGTGAGTTTAGTCGGAAATGGTTGTTTTACTATTTTCCACATTATTATACGTTTAATTTTTCAATTTGGGTTTAGAAAGTGCCTGTTGTGCAAAAACACTACATGGTTGTCTTGTATTTGTGAAATATCCACCTAGATTAATAAAAATGCAAGCCAAACCCTCCTATTAAATGCTTATAGTAAATGGTTTTGGAAATTGGATGGCTAGATATATTGAGAAGACTATCCTTGTGTTAATTTCATATAACCTAACCTCATATGCTCTCAGTCCACCTATGAAAGGTGCAATTTTAACCTTATTTTAATGTTATGGACACTTGGTATAAAATGCAAGCCATAAGCATAAAAATGCAAGCTAGGAATGCATAACAGTCAAATTGAACATGAATGGCTAAAATTCCAGGTATCTTGGAGAAATTTCAAAACAAAAAAATTGCAATTTTCAAAACTTTACTGTACACAAAATAAAAATATTTTTAAAATTATGAAGGAGGTTTTTGTCCATAGTATATATAGCTCTAGGTTTTAAAAATTACTTCTAAAAACAATATGGAAGGCATTTTTCTAAGCCCATTTTTACAGATTTACACTTTGTTTTTACAAAACAAAATTATGAATTTAGACATTCTTTTCCAGTTATGACAATGCTACTTATAAAATATAATAATTCATACATGTATAATACTTATAGTATGATATAAGTAGGATATTATCCTGGTGCTGTGGGCCCAGGCTGTGGCATGCATTTTTGTAATCCTAGTTTTACAGATTTACACTTAGTTTCTTACATAACAACTCAGGATTTTACTGATTAATTTTGAATTTGACCAAGATACTTACAAATTAGGAATATGTACATCTTTAATGCATAAAGTATTATACTATTTACTATAATAAAGTCATAATATATGAATGGTCAAATTTGTTGACTCATTTTAAGTCTAAAAATCTCCTTGTCTGCAAAAATGACATTGCAGACACTTTTGGAACCCAAATTGAAAACCTATATGTACAGTAAGGTGGAAAATAGTAAACCACACCATTTCCAACTTAAATCACTCAAAAATACTCAATAGTGATAGTTAGGCAGGCATTTTCATGAACATGGTAAGACTTGGTTCCAAACATAAAATTTGTTATTTTGTCAAATTAACTGCGAGCAAATGAAACATAATTTTAGGAAACTGAAAGAGGTTTCAAACATATATCTGTCTTCAATACCATGGTATTACTTTAAATTAATAATATATGTATGAACTGTGGCGTGCATTTTGTTAAGCCCATTTTTGTAGATTAACACTCTATTTTTTACATAACAAATCAGGATTTTTGTGATTAATTTCAATTTCACTGAAATACTTACAAATTATGAAAAAGTATATGTTTAAAGCCTATGCTATGATACTCTTTATTATGATAAATTCATGGTATCTTTATGGTCAAATTTGTTGATATAATCATTTTAAGACTAAAAATCCCATGCTCTACAAAAATGCATACATCAGTCACTTTTTGAACAAAATAACAAAACTAGTTGTAGAACGTGGAAATCTTTATAAATTCATGGAGATGATGTACAAAATACAGTGTCAAAAACCAAGTGAAAGACAAATTAAACAACAATGTCAAAAACCAAGTGAAAGACAAATTGAAAGACAAATTAAACAACAATGTCAAAAACCAAGTGAAGGACAAATTGAACAGTAATGAAAAAAAACAACCTTCAAGACTACAGTAGACTGTAGAAACGACTTAACAACTTTCCCAAAATAGATAACAGCTTCATTGCTGGATAAATGTACACATATTGATCTTAACAGCTATCACATTAACAGATTGTAACATTCACATCAAAGCTATATGAGCAACTAATAAAGCAAATCCATATCACAATGCCATATCATCCAAGTGCATTCATTACCATCTTATTCTATATGCTACTGTCCAGATTCTTTCCATTTTTTACCATCAACAGAAGTGATAGGCAAGTGCAATTTACTATCACTTGAGATAAGGATGGGAATGGATGAAGTACAATGCAGGCGTACCTGAGTCAGAATAATATGATTTTGTGTGGATGAGTCAAGGTTGGTAGACTTCACGCCAAAGCAGTCTCATCAGGTAATGCTACTTCTTATGTCAATTTAAAATTCTGAAGGTATCCACAAGATGTTTGTTTGTCTGGTTATGTTGCAGGGTACCAGGTAGTCGAAAACACCAGGCAGTCCAAAACAAAAAAAATGTTATAAAAATCAGTCATTCGAATTCATGAGAAATGAAATTTTTTGAAACTACCCGCCATGCTCAATCGATCATGGATGCTCAATTGATTTCATTCCACCACGTAGATCTAAAGGCAGCTCATATCATAACTACGCCACCCATTCCTGGCATGTCTTAAACTTCCAAGAAAGTTACTAGCGGTGCTAATTTAATGCAATTTCGAATCTCCATATGCTTAACCTATGTTAAACCCACGGCGGGTTGGAAATTTCTGCTCAGTGACTATGCTTGCTTTAACAAAACGGCCACTTAACTTATATTTTTGATCAGAAATTGTCCCGATTTCCTTTTTTTGGGCTCAAATCTTTTTGGTGAGTAGACTCATTTAATAAAAAAATAATATTTTCAATAGGATGTGAGCAATTCTAGCCAATAAAAAAAAGCATCTTTTGACAAAAGAAAGCATCTTTTGATATTCCTTGATTAAGAGCATCTTTTGATATTCCTTGATTAACATTCTTAATGATTTAGGATACATGCTAGTGTATGATAGTTTGTTATGCCCCCCCCCCAAAAAGTCTTGTTGGACTTTTGGACTTTTGGGGGGGGGGGGGGTTTGGAAAGACCCCCCAAAAGTCTTGTTGGACTTTTGGTCTTTTGGGGGGGTTTGGAGATCCACACCCTCGAAATATCTTTATCATCATCCTATGAGCTGTGGCGGGCATTCCCCTAAGGCCAATTAGGCAGATTTTACCATACTTGGACAATTTTTTATCTTCTCCTAGGCTTGGTATAATTTCCCTAAACCAGTGTTTTGTCAAGTCTTTGGACAAATTGAGACCATGATTGAGTAGACAAAATAGAAGCCTACAATATCCCCATGTGCTATCGGCATTTTCTTCAACACATAATATGTGCCGAGCATCCTCTCAGGGCTACTTGGACCCCATGCTCGGGTTCAAAATTGGTTTTTTGGGGATAGAGTCTAATAATGATGCCGAACTAGATCAAGGTCTTCATCAAGGACCCCTCTAATCGTGGAAGGTGATTCCAAGATCATTCTCCACATGGCTACTGATCATTCTCCAAAGTGGCATATCGCTTTCCTTCTCCCACGTCAAGCTGATCTACTGGCCAACCACAAGAGCAGTGTTCACATGGCCGCCTGCTCTTATACGTGGGACAATTTGACAGAAGCAGTTTTTTCAGGATGGCCGCCTATTCTTATACATGGAAGTATTTGACAATGATGGTTTTTCATGCGAGAAGACATCATGCTAACGTTAACTCTGGCCTTTCGTAGTTCTCTATTAGTCTTTTTCGTGCGAGAAGACATCATGCTGACGGTAACTCTTGTCCCTCGCAGTTCTTCGATGGGGGAAATGATGGAAGAAAATAAGAGTTATTAATAATTGTACCTCCTTCAGTTATTAAGATGTACCCGATTCATCATAATAGTCGGTGGCAGGCGAGAATATATGGAGGTTGAAGGTGGCAACCGTGATCGTCATTGTTGGTTTTCTGCATGCATGCAAGCTTTGGTAATCTGGTTGATTATGGAGCAAGCCTCTGGTGATAGGATGAAGGAGTCGCAAGATAATAACTGTCATCCTGAGGTTGGAGATAATTCCAGTCGCAATAGGAAGAGAGGGCGTGGGGATTCTCCGGGGGAGCTAGGTGGTGGTCTGTCTCATGCTTCTCAGCAAGCAACTTCCTTCGCTCTTAATATCCCCTTGGAAATTCAGAGGGACATCAATGACTATGAACAACAATGGTGGGCTCGTCTGAGTAGGGAAACCCTGGTGGGAGAGCGTAAGCAGTTGGAGAATTGGATCAATGATCGTGGCAACACGGCTAGGCGTGTTAGTCTTTACGAGCGCACTGTTGCACTATTTTGGATGATGAAAAACTTGGTTGGCTATGCCATTCGCGATAGGCATCCTCTCAGAGATGACAATGCACAGCTTCTCTTTGAAGAGTCTCGCGCGATTCACCGGAAGCTGGATTTCCTTCTATCTGCCATGGCGCTTCAACCTCCTCCATGCGCTGCTTCTTCTTCTAGCTTTGGCCATCCGGGGAGTTCTCCGGAAGCTCCTTATATAGTTCGTTGATGTCTGGGTGGGTGGGTGTTTATTTGGGGGGTCTGGGGCTAGCTGGTTTAGAATTTATCTTATGTATCAGTGGTTATGAAGCTAGGGTGTCTATTATGCTTGGGTGTCTATATTTATGCTCTTTGGCCTGCGAGCTTATGGGAAGAAAGTATTTGGTTCTGTTGTTTTTTGTAATTCTGTTGTTTTTTGTCTGTTCGGGTAGAAGGTTCATCTCGGTTATTGCGGAAATAGCCTTCAGATGTGCCATGAGGGTGTGTGTAGGTTTTGATGAACAATTCTGAGCTTCGGCCAAATTACTCCTTTTGTAATTCCTCCTTTTAATATAATGCAAAATCTTCTTACTTCCAAAAAAAAAAGTCTTGGAATGGTGTTTAGTATTCGCAAAGGATTATTCTTCCATATCACAATCATGATAAGTTTATTTTTGTGTTTTAAGTAACTGTAAGTACTGTTCTCTGCTTTTAAAAAGTTTGTTTTTGATAATGCATGATGCTAAGAATGTATCTGCTAATGCACACTTTAACCATTCCTTTGACAAAAAGACATACTTTAACCATTCCTTTGAATTTGTCATAGTACTCTTTGTAAAATTACTTAGAGTAATGTGATAAATTTGAATATTAGTTTAAATTGGATTGAAAACGACTCTTCATAATGAATTATGATGATATGAACATATAACTAAGAATGTCGGGTTTGATATGATTTACATGATCCCTATTCTTGGAGAATTATGTTATGATATGATTGCTAGATGAAAGTCGAGATTGCAGACGTATGTATTCTTCTTTTCACTGGTTGATTTCTGAGTGTCTATGCTAATTTAAAATTTGAAACCTTTGTGTACAATCTCTGTAACTGAATGCATCTTTGAAATGGTTTTTTCTGCAAGATTGAATGTCAGTCCAAATGCATTTGAATGGCTTGCAATGCGCCTTCATAGTAGAAATGTTGAGTTAAAACGGAGTATGTTTCTGTATTTGAATCTTTCAAGAAATCCATTGATCAAAATTTGTATGTTATTATGGTTGGGATAGAGCCGTGATTGCAGAACGTTGCAATTATTGGTAATGAGCGAGTGAATTGATTAAGAGGACAGGCCGAATGCGTCCCCTGCATCTGTTAAATTGAAGTTTATTGTCGAGGCCAAATCCATTGAAAGGATTTGGCCAAGATGTCTATGAATTGCTTAACCAACAGATTCCTTAAAAACCAATCACGCTAGTAAGATTCAACAAAGACAATCTGATATAATTGCAGTGCTGATTGCATTGAGGTAATGCATATTGCTGTGTAAATATTTATTTTTTATAATATAAGCCGTATTTTCTAAAAAAAGTGAAAATTATTGACTTAAAAAGTGAAAAGTGTTTTGTCATTGCATATAATGTAGATTAATCTTATTAATTGCATATAGTTGTCCTTCATTCATGTTCTCTAAAATAGTAAAAAAGTTGGATGAATTTTCCCATACTTAGCCAATTTCTTGATTTTCCCTAATTTGTTGTATCTCTCCAGACTGATTTATAACACAAAAATGATTTCAACTTCATGCCACATCATAATCTATGCCATGCAATGCCATGCGGGCATCAATATCCTTATTGCGGGCATCAACCTTAATGCGGGCATCAACCTTAATGCAGGCATCACTTAGCTCCTTTACAACACTTAGCCATTTTTCCTTTGTCTTTAGTATGCAAAATAACATTTTTCTTCTATTTTGGCAGGTTGATATTTTCCTTATCTGATCACCATAAGAAAAACCAAGAGCATGGCTAGATAGCCATTTCAACAATGAACAGGACCATATGGAGAGCGTTGATGGAGTGCGCTGATACAGATGAGCAAAGAAATAATGAGTATTCAATGAGGAATTGGTAGAGTAGCAGTTGCCAAAAGTAGGAAAAATGGACAAATTTAGGTGTTGTAGCTGCTCGAAACAGGAAGAATAGGCACTTTTGGAGGTGTCGCAGCTGCTCGAAATAGAAAAATTGGACAAATTTAGGTGTTGCAGCTGATTGAAATAGGAAAAATAGGCACCTTTGGAGGTGTTGCAATTGCTCGAAATAGGAAAAATAGACAACTGTTGGAGAGTGCTGATACTGATGGAGAGCATTGATGGAGAGCATTGATATCGATGAGAAAAGAAATAATGAGTATTCAATGAGGAATTGGCAGAGTCGCAGTTGCCAAAAGTAGGAAAATGGACAAATTTAGGTGTTGCAGCTGCTCGAAATAGGAAAAATAGGCACTTTTGGAGGTGTCGTAGCTGCTCGAAATAGGAAAATTGGACAAATTTAGGTGTTGCAGCTGCTTGAAATAGGAAAAATAGGCACTTTTGGAGGTGTCACAGCTACTCGAAATAGGAAAAAGGGACAAATTTAGGTGTTGCAGCTGCTTGAAATAGGAAAAATAGGCACTTTTGGATGTGTTGCAGCTGCTTGAAATAGGAAAAATAGGCACTTTTGGAGGTGTTGCAGCTGCGGTAAAGAGAAATAAGCCATAGTTAGCGGTGTTGCAGCTGCGCGAAATGGGAAAGATAGGCGATTTTGACGGAGTCGCTTGGGAAGATATGTGCTTAGATCAGTGTGAATGGAAGGAACTGCCTTACCCCAGATAACCCATACAAAAACTATTCTCCTAATGAAAATATGTAAATGGGAGGGCTTGGGTTTTTTCTGTAAATGTCTGTTTTTGGAAATAGAAGGTGTTGGTCACCCTATATGCTAATTAATTACAACTAACACACATGATGCTCAATATAAATTGTTAAACCCAGGGGAGTCTTTTATTTCAATGGGAATAAGCACAATCTATGCATAAACATTTCAAGTAGTTGATTAACTCAATGGAGATAATAATCCTACCTATCTGCTCAGCCAAACTCATTCCATAAAGAAAACTAATCTAACTCATACATCTAGGAATTCAAAGTTCAAGTACCTTCCTACAGAAATCAACCTACCAGTTACTGATCTAAGAATAGAAATGAACTAGATTACTTTTGCAAGAAGTTAAATCCTATAATTATCAAACTACAGTATTCAATCTTTACCAAAATGATTCATCCAGCAACTACTGTAACTCAATCATAATCTTCCTAATCTATGAATTCAACTAAAGATACAATAGCAACCAGAATTAGAAAATAAAATTGAACTCTAAATTGATAATCATTGGAAATCCTAGGAAGCATAAATACTGAAAGGAATTGGAGCTATTTGTAATGTAAAGAATAAACTACCAATAAAGAAAGCAATCATAAATCTTTGTTGTAGCTATCAGAAATACGCCTAATGCAATTCCACAACACACAACAGGAAATGAATTAATCTAACAACCAACTTAACTCAGCAATTTATGTGAGAAGGTGGGCCCTCGCCTTCTAACAGAGACGCCGTGAACTACCACGAATTAAGACACATAAATGGAAATAACTCTGCTCTTCATTAAAAGATGGTAATCCACAGTATCAGGCTCTAATACGGCCCGTAAAAAATGATAATTATCCAACCCCAGACTTTGAAATCCTTCCCATATTTATACATGCAAAATACAATTCGTGATCCACTAATTTTGTTTAGCAATGAAGATCTTTGATCTTCGTGCTACAGAGTTACAGCTAAATTGTTATAGCCATAATGAATGAGGTCATTAATCATGAAGGATGTTGTTACACTGGCAGTCAATGGATCAACGGTTTAACAAATTGGGAGGTTTTCTAACTGTCACAGCTATACTCTGTTCGAGTGACCTGTTACAGCTTCACGTGGAGAGATGTGTTGTCCCTTGAAATATGAGGAATAAAATCAAAAGAGTAACAGCTGGCACCACGTATGATTATTTCCCAAGGCATTGTGACTGATACACCTGTGCTTTGATCTTAACTTAATGAAATCAACACAAGTTAGCATAAATCGAAGGCTAGAATTCATAACCATAACAATCTTAGGCATTTAATTAAATGAAACAATAATGATGTATACCTTGTAAGGACTGCAGATTAATCTAGAAAAAGGCATGTATATGGTTTATGAAAGTAGGGTGTAACTGGGCAAAATGATGAAATAGGTATTGTCAAAAAGGGGCATTTCCAAGGCCCAACATCTCCCACCAACTATCCAATTGCATGTCCTCATGCAACAGCCGATTAGTTTGATCCTGACTCTGATCCTCATTCATATTATGCAAGTGAGTAGAAGGAATCAATTTTGACAATTAGCCGTTGGAAACGCTGGTTCTTGTGTGATAGCCTCTCCTTACCCTTAGCAGCTTCGTCTTATATTGGAACTCACCAGATTTTCAATTGTGTTGGTCCTTTTGAAACAATATCTTTCCCTTATGTCCCCGTCTCAGCATCTTTTTCCTGAGTTGTAATTCCAACAAAAAATAAATTTCTAGGGCGCTGGTTCCTGTGTAACAATGTCCTATTTCTTGATTCCTTTGGCTTGCTGAATCGGTTCAATGTTCTTGAAACACTGAGGCTATGCCCTGGGATAATTCCTTTAATTGTCTTGCTCCTGAGGGTTTCTGTAATGCTAGGTCCACTATTGTAACTTTATGCCGTGCCATATTAAAAATATCTCCACATTCCGGGCATATCATTTATGGCTGTCCTTCATTCCCCTGAATGGACGATAAATTCTCCAATTGATCTGTAGCTTCCACCATTGAACTTGCATATTTCTTTGCCTATTTCCGGCATGTCTCCTTCCATTTTTCTAGTTCTGCACGAAACACTTGCACCTCCTCCTTTAACAGCTCATTTTCAAACAGAAGATTATATATTTGAGGTTCTTCTACAACAGGTTCTTGTGTATCAGTAGGTGGTTGGGGTTTTAAGATGGGAATCTCGATTTCTGCCCCAATAAATTGACCTGCTTCTGTTGTAGTAGCCGTTTTGATTTTTCTCCTTTTCGCTGGGATGGATGTCTGGCCTTTGATTATTAGCCCTTCTTTTCTCCTCTGAGGCATAAAAAATCCTGTCACCTTAGAAACAGTGCCAAATCCCTCCTTTCGAATTAAATTTATTCTTATTTCAGGGAAGGTCTCCACATTCAGAGCTTCTAGACCGCTTTCTGCTACTGCTTTTGCCTGACGTTCCTCTTCTACTATTGAAATTTTAGCTACCTCAGTTTCAATATCCTCTTCATCTATCTCCTCTTCATCCTCCAATCGAACTTCTGGTGTTCCAATCCTCCCCCCAACTAAGTTTGAGGAACTCCAGTCCTCATCCACTATCTTTGAAAAGAATTCACTGGGTGCTCCTGGACGAACTAGAAGTTGCCCCCAAGTTAACTTGTTATTTTCCAGGGCCCGTAAGATCAATAATTTAATTAGCCCATGATTTGAGAGGGATGATAAGGGGTGTTGAGCTCTTTTAGCATAATAATCCATGTGTTGCAAGGATCTAAGAAGATAGTATGGTATATTTATCAGCTTGCGATAATGTAAATGTGATAGGAGGAAAAATTCATAAATGTAAACAACACTGTACCTCCCTTGACATGTAATATATTTCTTTAAGAAGAGTGCAACTTGGTCCCAAGGACTCGAAAGAGTCTCCAACGCTGTTCCTCTGCCCCGTGGTCGAACACTCTCCCATTCCGCCAAGAAATCCTCAGTTGCAGTCAGGTGATGGCATTTCCGACTAAACCAACGCTGCCCAATTTTGGGAAGTCCTATTACCTCTGCCAGGATTACCTCTGAAACATCTACCCTTATTCCTTGAACCTCTGAATGAGTGCTCATCAAGTTTTGAGCAAATTCAAGGGTTGTTTCCTCATGAAAACCATTCAAGCATCGAAAATAGTCTGTCCACCCTGCTTCTTGAAAGATAGCAAAGACATCTTTGTTCTTATACAGAGATTCTATTGTTAAAGGCTCATACCTCACAGGGATACCCATACCATTGAGATTTTTGTGAAATATTGTAACAAATATAGTAGTTACCGTTTCGAACATCGAATTGACTGCATGCAGACGCGGTTGATGGATAGTCGAAGTTTGAATTGAGCATTTTTGGAAAGGTGGCACAGTTACTTTTGGGATAAAATGGCAGTCAGGTAGAACGGAGGTCAAATCATAAGTACGGGTAACAACTTTAAACGTGATTTTGGTTTAGTTGATTTTGCTGTTAATCGATGACAGGGGTAAATAACAACTATAACCATTATTGCTTGCGATATCAATAGATGCCTAATCATGAGTATAGTTAGAACCCGTACCTTCAAAATCAATGCTCAAGCCGCCACTCTGCCGTGGCATGATATTTCACAGTCGCATCTCTGGTAGAATACGCGTGTGCCAAGATGAGTAGGACAATGCCAACCAAGATGATAAGTACATTCACGCTGATAGTAAAACAAGACAGCCCAATAATTTCCTTCATTCTTGGCAGACTGTCATTCGAGTTGTGGAGTCATCATTTAAATTCGAGCCATGTCAGATCATTAGTGGCGAGACTATTCCAAAATGCAAACAATCTAGCGGAGTTGCATATAATGAATAAGAATGAAGACTTGAGCAGAGTTCGGAGAAATATGGCAGAGTTCCAGCAACAAAGATTATATAATACTGATGTATTACAAAATCAGAAATTGTGCCCATGACATATAATGGCAACTTGTGCCCAAACTTTGAATTAAATGTGAAGATTAATCTCGAAGTACAAAAAATTTATAAACTATGTCTTGATGTAAGTATAAATATTCAATAGATCAACTATTCTCAGTTGATACAACATCACTGAAATCACTAGTCACAAAGTATAACCACTAGTTACATAGTTCAATGTCATCCTTATGCCAAGGAATGAAGCTCAACAAAGCATCTGCTAGATTACCAAGGCATTGCGACTGATACACCTGTGCTTTGATCTTAACTTAATGAAATCAACACAAGTTAGCATAAATCGAAGGCTAGAATTCATAACCATAACAATGTTAGGAATTTAATTAAATGAAACAATAATGATGTATACCTTGTCAGGACTACTGATTAATCTGGAAAAAGGCATGTATATGGTTTATGAAAGTAGGGTGTAACTGGGCAAAATGATGAAATAGGTATGGTAAAAAAGGGGCATTTCCAGGGCCCAACAGAAGGCAATAGAAGGATAAACTAATTTACAAAAAAAAAAAAGTTAATGAAAATATGATAGACAGACTGCTCATTCGACATATTCACAACACAACATCTCATTTCACATGCAACGAATATTATATAATACTGACGTATTACAAAATAAAAAATTATGCCCATGACATATAATGGAAACTTGTGCCCAAAATTTTAATTAAATGTAAAGATTAATCCCGAACTACAAAAAATTTATAAACTATGTCCTGATGTAAGTATAAATATTCAATAGATCAACTATTCTCAGTTGATACAACATCACTGAAATCACTAGTCACAAAGTATAACCACTAGTTACATAGTTCAATGTCATCCTTATGCCAAGGAATGAAGCTCAACAAAGCATTTGCTAGATTACTTAATGCGGTACTGGGACATGGTAGACCTATATTTTCAAATAGAGGATCTAAAATTTCTATTGGTTTCACAATATAATAGGCTTTTCCAGCAGGGACACAGTGTACCATTGCATTTGGGTTAGTCTTATGTATCGTCGCCCTTACAACTTTAACCCTTGAGTTTAATGCAATGAGAAAGCATTTCTTTCCTTGCAGCCCCAATTGGGAAGTTAGTGTCAACTCATTAGCATTATCTTGACCCTGCAAATAAATGAGACAAAGTAAAGATGCATGGAAATAAGAATTTAAACATTGATGATCCTAGATTAAATAATTACAATCTTACCTGAATTGGTGTTTTCATTTTGTCAATTTGCAGTTTCGATGGAACCATTGGTGTTTTCTGTACAAAATGTTGGTCATATTTCGATGCACAACTCTGCACCCAATAGACAATGATTTCTAATATATTGATAAAATAAAATAAAATTGAACTAAATTACTAAATTTATCAATACTTACTAGGGAATATGATGGAGTATGCATTGAAGTTAATTTCATTTGTATTAGTCCGTTCATAGGGGTTGTTATGTCCTTTGTATTACTCTATCAAGGCAACAAAATGTAATACATACATACATATATATATATATATTCAAAAGATGAAAATAAAATATTATTTTAAATAATAATTAAACAACTAACCTCCACCACAGGCGTGATTTCATCATGAGCATTTTGTACAGTAGGACACTGTTTATATGAGCAATCAGATATTAGAAGTCAGATCATTAGTGTGAAAATATGTATATTGAGACAAGAGTAAAGAATTGGACACTAACACTTTCTTTGTTGACCACATGTCCTCTCTCCATATCTTCTACTCTTTTCAGTAGTTTAGTTATTGTTGTTTTTAAAGATGTGATTTCTTGTGTTTTTTATTTCACTGTAGCTTGGCTTACAGCTAGTGCCTCCTTGTATGGAATTTTTCCAAACAAGTTAGTTGGCGTAACTCCTAATCCAATGCCACGACATCCTCCTCTTGCATCAACCCCTAGTACCTTGGAAAGGGCATCATCCCTAGCTGCAAAGTCTTGAGATGCAACTTCTACTTGTGCTTGTTCAATTTTTTGCTAACATTGACATACAATTAAATTGGATCATAGAAGAAAACATTTCCAACATGTAAAATGAAATTTTAATCAATATCTAAATTAAAAGGTTGAGAACATACTATTGTTTCTCCTACAGCTGGTGTGATTGGAGTGCCATCCTTACAGCTGGTGTGATTGGAGTGCCATCCTTCTTTTGATGGCACTTCTTCCATAAGTTTGCCCTAGTAATGCTTATAGTTGTATCACTAAAGGCTATAGAGTTTTTCTAGTTGCAACAAGTAAAATAGTATGGTTAAGTTGTGACATTACAATGAAACCAAAATATGCTAATATTTCTCATATCGGATAAACTATCATCACAATTGTTTACCATATCATCTTCGACCTGTTGATAACCTCGACGTCCATAGGTGTGCAAGTCCCTCTCCTTTTCTCTATTTTACTTGTTTTTTTCCTTATATCCTACAAATCAATTGAAAATAACATATATAAGTCAACATTACAAGCCAATAGACATTTAAAAAAACTTGATTATATAATATGTGAACTTTTTCCTTACTAGGAATTCAGTGGTGGCTCATGATACGATGAATTCTCTCCACACTGTCTCACTTATCCTAATTGGAGGAACATTTTTTAATCTTTTCTCTGTTGACTCATAAGGGTCATAGTATTTTTTGGTCAACCAATATCTATGACTGTTTTCCTTATGGCCAATGGATTTTATACAATATTCTTTAAGGACCAGGGGGGTTATGAATTTTGCCTGCAACATACAAGAATTGCATTTTTAGATGTCATACATGGTTTGAAAATAAACTTTGAAATCATCCAAAAATATAAATGTTGAAAACAATTACACGTAATCTCTAATACTCACATTAATAATGTTCCACAAGTTCTCCTTTAATTGATATGAAACCTTCCTCCAATCAGAATAATTGATTGGAACCATTTCCCTTGCGAGCACACCTAGTAATGAAGATAGCTTCACGGAGTTTGGACCAATTGGTTGGTTCCTTTCATTGAAATGAATTTCGATCTTTCCATCCAAGCTATTGATTTCTTCACATTTAGTTGCTCCTCGGCCTTTCTTCTTGACTTTCTCTGTCGATGCTTGTGTAGAGGGATCTTCACCTTGTATACTAATATCTTGTTGGCATTGTTCTTTGTGAGCAACTTCTATAAAAGAAGGGCACTTAAAGGTGTTATGGATTTCTAAGTCATAAAATTCTATTTATGAAGAACTACAAAATTATACATTAATGAGCTTACCTTGTTCTTCATGTTGCTCCGTCCCTTTTTGTGTCGAGGGATCTTCCCCTTCTACACTGTTATCCACATGGCATGGTTTTTTGTGAACGTCTTCTATAAAAGAAGGGCACGCAAAGGTGTTATGGATTTCTTAATCATAATGCTTATACTTACAAAGAACTAGAAAAATATGAATTAATGGGATTACCTTGTTCATGTTGCTCCTCCTCCTGAAAAGATGAAAATGTATCTTTGTCATTTCCTTCTTCGTTAGGATCACTAGTAGAGTCATTCAAAGGCATAGAAGGTGTAATCTTCTTTGCTATTGTTGGTATTTTCCTCTTCTTTGTAACTGTAGCCAAGAATGTTATTAAACATATGCCTAACATCATCATACAATAAAAATAAGCATTATACTGCATAAGGAAATACATTGTTCTATTTCTAAATATTTACCTTCTGAGATGCATGTCCCTTTCTTTCCCATTTGATCATTTTGACGCGTTCTTTTTGAAAATTTCATAATCAGATTTTTTTGATTTCGTATCATAATCTGCTTTCTCTGTTTTTTTTTTAAATGGTTAGAGTATTGATTATCCATAGCCTATTATATTGTTATTAAAGTACAAAGTAATATGTTTTAACAATTTAAATTAAATAAAAGTAGTATTCCCATTTGCTGTGATGGGGAATTTTGTTTTTTTTAAAGAACTCACAGATGTAACCTCTTGGGTGGCTCAGCCACAGTTTTATTACTATAAAACCTACTCGTTTTTGTTAAAAAACAATAATTTAAATAATAAAAATGATGATATACTTCAATCACAAACAATCACTTACCTCCATGTCTCCACTTGTACAAATCCTGCATAACCAAAAAAATAAAGTCTTTCATCACTCAATTGTTAACTGAAAGTTGTTTAAACAAGTTTCAAAAGTAAAAGGGAAGACTATCTGTAATGACTATCTGCTAAGAGGAACAGATGTCATAATTTGAGAGAGAGAGAGGGTTAGGGTTTAGGTTAGACGCGTACAGTAGCCAACAAGATATATCAGTCTCTAAGAGTGAAGACCCCTCAGCATTAGAGGCTGCAAGTAGGAGAAGGTTTACACAGGCAGCCCCAAAGATGAACACGGTAATGGTCTTGCAGCAGTGGGAAAGTGCAGTCCAATTCTAGTGGTCACAAAACAATCACAACATTCCACGTCTCAGCTAGGAAGAGCCACCACAATCCACGGTCAACCCTAGAGGAAACCAACATTTTTACAGAATTTTTAAAATTTTGTAGCAGAGGAACCACTATTTTGATTTCTGTCAATAAAGAAACCACATAATGTTTTCATTTATTATGTTGTTTTCACGAAAGCATGGATAAAATACCTGCAATAACAAGAATGTCGTGAAAATTAAGTTACACCTCACGCAGTTCACCTCACACAGTTCACCTCAATATATCCCAACAACAAAGCTTTAGCTTTCGTGGTGTGCAAAAAGAAAATGATGCCATTTCTCGGCAAAACTATTTGCGGGAGATAAAATTTGGAAAGTTATGTTAGGGGTCCCATTTTTTTATTATTATTAAATTTCATTTTTTTGTTTTTTTTTTGGTAAATTAAATTTCTGTTTTTTTTTTGTATAGATAGCAAAAACACCCGAGTTTTCTCCTAAGGTTTTCAATGAAAAGGGGAAAGACCTTGGTACTGGGAGTCACGTAGGTGAACCAAAGGAAGGGAGGAGGGAACCAAAGAAATGCATCAAAAGGAAAGGAATTATTAGCCTATTGTGGTCGATGACATGAAGTTAAATAATGTAATAAGCATGGCTTCTAAGACATTGATTGTGAGGTTTTTTTTTAGAACGATGGGGACAATGAGTTTGTTTCAATAGATTCAAGTCCACCTATACTAACTGGGACCCTTAGGATGTATTGACTTGTAATGTAAACATTGTTCATATGTGATGTACGATTAATCCTAGCGTGGAGCTCAAGGTCAAGGCCCCGCTAGTGAATTCTCAACCTTGAAGGGGTGATATTTTATGTTGTGCCATCCGATGTGTTAGTAAGCCATGGAAATTGTAAAAACATGTAGATGATTATAATGCAAATAAAAATACCAAGGGGTTGGCTATGGATGCAACTAAATGAGGGGGCTATGTGTATCCACTCGAAAGAGGTCACTAGTGTAGCTAGGGTTTTCACCCTAGCTTGTGCAAATGAGCACCTACTAAGGAGAAGGGACTCCTTAGTAGTAGTTCAGAAAATAGTAAATAAAAGACAGTAAATAATAGTAAACTACTATAAGCATGTGCATAAAAAGAAATGACAAGATAATAAAAATGGTTTTTGTATTGATTATACCTCTAATGTGAAGGTTGATGAAGCCTTTGCAGCAGTCCAAGAGGGTTGCTTCCAAGCTCCAGATTTGTTCCTTTCTCTTTCTCCAAAGGGTTTTGGAAATGGGCCAAAGGGGCACTCAAATGTGAAAGTAGCTCAAGGGTGAGCTAGGGTTTCAGGAGTGATTTTGGCAGAGTAAGGGTGTGGTTGACCGTGGATATGAAATGAGGGGCCTCCATCACCTATTTATAGGTTTTTTAGTGGTGGAGTGCTAGCCCATAGTTTTGGGCACCATATGGTTTAGGTCAGCTGTATAGGGTTTTTGCTTCCTTTTTCCCTCTTTTTCCTCTTTTTTGTATTTTTTATTCCTTTTTTAGAGGGTTTTGCTATTTTGGGGGAATTTTGGATTATTTTTGGGGGAAAAAGGGTTTTTTTGGCCTCTTGGAGGCTTTTTTTGGCCTTTTGAAGGCTTTTTAATGGGTTTTTAAGGTTTTGGAGGCAAATATGGTAGGAAATATGGACAAATGAGTCATGTAATGGGGTAGATGAGGTAGTGAGCACTTTTTGGGTGTTAACAGATTGCCCCCTGATGTGTGAGGGAAGGAGCTCATCGTATGGCCGATAGACATCATAAGTCTTTTATGGTTTTCCTGGGATGTGGAGAAGAGAAGAAATGAACTAGAGCCCGGAACAATGGTCCCGAACAAACTGCAAAAACTGAAAGTACATGACCTCAATAATGAATGAGGAATAATCTGAACATATGGACAAGGCGGGCATTCCCATGCTCGTATCAAGATATAGAACAATAATAACAATGGGGTAAAAAATATGGGGACCTGACATATACATGGCCTTAAATAATGAATGAGGAAGAATCTCAATATATGGACGAGGCAGGAATTCCCATGCTCGTATCAAGATACATAAAAAATAACTGTGAGGCCCGAAAAGGGGGACCTGTAATATAAATAGAAAACCACTGTGTACAACATAAGGGTCCAGAGGGGACACAAATCTGGGACGTACTGCTAGGATGACGATGTCTGAGCTGAAGAACTGATACACTGGAATAACAACAGTGCTGCTGAGTGTGGTACCAAAGGAACTGATGAGCTGCAGGATCATAGTGACGGGGAGTCATACCCTCAATGGTACACGGAACTGGAACTGAACTGGGTACTCAAGGAAGCATATAACTGGATGGCTTCTGAATACAAACGCCAACGCAACCAGGAAATCCACGGGAACATATAACTGGGTGATCCGAAGTGACTCACCAATGTGCTAGAATCGGGGAAATCCGGGGTCTTCGACCAATAACTGAAGGGATATAAACCCTACGCAATTCTCAACGATGTGATCAAGGTGTTGAAGTCGAGCATGTGAGAAACAACCAATCGGAGAGGCAATGATGACTCCTCTCAAAGTGGTCCGTAGGCACTCACCATAGATGGTGATGAGTCCAAGGCACAGGGACCTCTGGGTCTATCCTCTGGAATAGAGGGGCTATCGTCGATAGAGGGATACCAGCAACTAGTAAGCAAATGATGTTTCCTTGATAGGAGCGCGAGGTGGAGAACCGAAGTGTGAGAGTACTGATGGTAGGACTGTCATACTGTGGGGGATAACTGGGCAAGTAGAGTGGGTGGACTCAAACTTCCTTTGTTCAGAATATGAAGACAAAGGATGATCGGGCAGCATATGAAACTGACTGGGGGAAAGGGATCATAGCTGTAAGGGATCAAGGGTAGTGACTGGGATGAGTGGTACTCAATTTGGTGGAAAGTGGCAGGAGACTGCAGAATACTTTGAACAAAGGTGACCTTACTGGGGGTGCTTCCAAGATGATCGATCATAATGCCAAGAGGCACGGGGGGACTTCTTCATGGGTTAAGGAACTAGAAGAAGTGTGTTTAACATGGTACTGTCGTGTGGATTTATACGAGCCCAGGACAGTTCATGCTCGGGATTGATTTCAATTTTAAGGAGTCTGAAAGCGATAAGAAGACTCGGAAATAATGGAATGGTACCGTCGTGTGGATTTGTACGAGCCCAGGACGGTGCATGCTCGTGGTTGCTTTCAATTTTAGAGAGTCTGAAAGCAAATAAGAAGACTCCAGGGGGGTGTTTTTTCGTGTGTAAGTCTCCAAGGCCCGAAGAAGCATAAAAGGATGCAATGAAGAACTCTTCTAGCCGGTGTAACTAGAGTATTCCTTTTTCGTAATTAGTCTACCAGGTCCGGAAAAGGGTTAAACTTATACCAGATAGATGCCCTTTCCGGTACTTTAACGAGCATGAAAGGAAGCAAGATTGCTCGGTGATCTTTTCATTGTTTTAGGAGTCAGAAAAGAGCTTAACAGAAACTCCCTAAGTGCCTTTTTCGTAAAGGACTTGTCCGGCTCGAAAAAGGGATAAAATTATACCGAACAAAAGGAATGGTTAGGCAAGGAGGAAGTGCTCAATCAAGGAGCATTGATGATGACCAAGAACGAGGGTAGGGGGGGAACACTGGTGGGCCTCCTTGCGGGATAATGAATGGTGGCAAAATAACGAAATAATTGCAGTATGAAAGGAGTGAATGGCTCATGTAAAAATGTGGAACAATCCGATGGCGGCTGATGTGGCGCACAAATAGAGGCAGCAAGGTGTTAGGACACAATGGCGAAACTCTACTTGGTGAGACCGAGAAATGACCTCAAGCATCCTCACGAGCTCGGAAAAATGAATTCGGCGATGTAAAAAGTGTCAAAAACGGGTAACAGCCGATGTGTCATGCAAACCGAGGCGACGGGGGGCGTTTTGGAAAAAATACCCAAAAAATCTAGGGGTGAGAGTGAGAAATGATCTCAAGCATCATCACGGGCTTGGAAAAATGAATCTGATGATATAAAGTATATCAAAAATGGGCTACGACCGATGTGACACGCAAACCGGGGAAACAAGGTGTCGGGACACAATGTTGATATTGGTCTTGGTGAGAGCGAGAAATGATCTCAAGTATCATCACGAGCGCAGAAAAATGAATCCGACGACATAGAATATGGCTAATACGAATAACGGCCAATGTGGCACGCAAACCGAGGTGAAAAGGGGCATGGGAAAAATTCCCTAAAGTTTGTGGTGAGAGCGAGAAATGATCTCAAGCATCATCACGGGCACGGAAATATGAATCCGGCAGTGCAAATGGTGCGAAAAACGAAGGTCATAAGGACTCCGGAATGGTCAAAGGAAAGAACTAGGTTAAAAGATGGCTACAAATAAAGGTGAGCCCACCAAGCGAAGGATGTAGTGGTGGGGAGAAATGATGGCCCGCGGGGGGAGAAATACTAGGCGTATCAAATCAAATCAAATATACAAGTGACATGTGACGTCAAAAATGGTTGAGATCACAAATGTGAAAAAGTGAGCAGGATTAATGACCTGCCCCCATGCTATGTGCATGGGGTTTGTGATTGTGGATCACATATGTGTTGGTTGGAATAATGGGATCATTGATGTACTGAGATAGATGTGATGGGGAAGGTTCAAAATTATTGATTAGGCCCCCTATCCCAGGGTCAAGGTAATCTATTATGCCCCCTAACTCAGAGTTGTCAATGTGGTGCTCGATGATAGCGAGGTCAAGACCAGGAATTTTGGTGTAGGACCAGGAAAAGACGTCGCGGAACTCTTGGAAAAGTTTTTTGTACTCTCCAATCTCATATTCACTGCAGGAGGCTCCTAAAGTGATGAGTTCAGGGGCACCTCCTAGGGCAGCGATATCAATTTGGATTGTGGGTGAGATGTTGGCCATGTTACCTTCCTCAAAGGCATCAAGAGCGGGAATGGGATCCTTAAACCAGTTGACTTTGCTGGGAAGGAAATATTTGGACTCAACCGCAAATTGGGTGGCTGTGGTGGAGGAGGACTCTTCTGGGAGGAAATAGGAACGATGGTGCATGTCTTCCCAGGGATAATCCGAGGCAGTGAGAGCCTCTAGAATCTCCACATCATTGCGGAAACTTTGAGTTGTCAAATCGGTTGACGAGGGAGTGGTAGTCGAAGAGATCATATAGATGGTGTTAATCTCTCCGGATGAGGGTGATACTGGGGGGTGGATCTCCTCAATTGTGGGGGGTGCCATCTCAAGGTCCAAACTATTCATCTCATAGAGAGCTACTCTGTAATCTGGGAGATCAGGACAGTGATGTGAGTAATGGCCGTAAATACCGCATATTGCACAAGGGTGGTTGGTATGTAGGGATTTATCATGAGGCATAGGGGTTGGATCGAGTTGGACAACCGGGATGTTGGGGTCGTCGTTAAGCATTTGCATGTGTTCCTGTAATGCAGGTAATTGTGGACATTGATGAGTCGGATGGCCTAACTCATCACACAATGAGAATTTGGGAGGAGCATGAAACACGGGGGGGTTTTGAACTGTTTTGGGCGGGGGGTATAGCAGTGTATGGTTGTGGGCCTCTGCCCCCATTGTACTTGATAAGAGGGGGTGGATTCATAGATGACGAAGGGGTAGTGACACCGGGAGGTGGTTGACTTGTAGTGGCAATGGGTTGCACCAGTTGTAGGACGACATTTGGTGTCAGCAGGGGAACGAGAGGTGAAATATACCACATGGGTCATCCTAAGGTTAACCCGGGGAGGCTGAGAGTAGCCATAACCGGGGCGATTAATACTCCCGAGGGAGGGAATAGGAAGGGGATTGTGTGGATGGGTGTAACACCAATGTGATTAGGTACCAATGGTGGTTTGGGTAACAAGGGCGGTTGATTGTTGGGTGTTTGTGTATTGTGGGAAAGGGTACATAGGTCAGATACTTTGGTCGCAGGTGACGAGGGTGGAATGGATTGGAATGTTGAGGTAATCGGCGTATCTGAGTAAAATCCGGGTCCCAAGGAGGAAACAAACGAGGTAGTTGCACCACAAACAGGTTGTTCAACCATGGGGAGAACATTCTCTGGTGCAGTGGGGGCATTGGGATCGTAATAGGTGATTTGATCGACCTTGACCACGCGTTCGTCATGGGGGAACATCATGGTATGAAAAATGGATGAGGCAACCGCCCGCATGGCATACATGTAGCTGCGGCTAAGTAAGAGGTTATAATCAAGTTGGGCATTGATGACCTCTATGTCAATGAGCACTGTTTTACCAGCCAACTTGACGGGGACATTAGCTAAGAGACCTTGGGGTTGAGCCGAACGGCCGTCGTAGGCTCGCAACGCAGTGGTGGACTACTTGAGAGTAGGGGATCCCAACTTCTGCCAAATGAATGTGGACATAACGCATGTAGAGGCACCTTCATCGATAATGCATCGATGGATGACAAGATTCCGAACGGAAACAGAAACTTGGAACGCTAAAGTGGAAGGAAAGCGTGGTTCGGACTAGTCCAAATCGAAGGCCATCAGTTGTGAATCATTTGGGTCAATAGCACCAATGGCGGAGAGAAAAGTCTTGCGCTGTGAAGGACAATTGTTTAAGACCTCTAATGCAGACATGGCTATGGGGGGACTAAGCTAAGTCATCTACAATGTTGTAATTAGATGCAACACGAGCATTGGGATTATTGTTGATGTGACGAAGTGGGAAGTGAGGTGCTTTGGAGGCACCATCTAGTGGAGCCGGAGGCATACGTAACGTCTGATCAGTCGGATGAGCGTTAGTGTTTTTGTCGGTGGGAGGGGCTTCAGGGGTGGAGCCATATTGGTTCTGACGGGTTTGGAGGTTGACATCGATGGATGAAATCATTAACAAGTGGTGGGTACCTGAGTCTAACATGGGTTGATCAGGAGCGGCATAGGTGATCTGCTGTTGTGGTAGTGCATTTCCTTGAGGGGGAGCTAATGGCTGAGGGTTCACTACACCTTGGGTCGGTAAAGGGTTTTGTAGCACCAAGGGTTGATGTTGAGGTGGTGGGGGGTTGGGCAGCGCCTGAGGAGCCGCGTGCCCTTAGCGATGGGCATCATCAGTCCAAAGTTGTCGAGCTCACTCTAAATGTGGGAAAGCATGTATGTAGTGGCCATAGACCCCGTAAATAGAACATGGATGGTTTGTTCGCAAATTAGGATTTTTGGCCTGCTTGGGCGGCCGATTAGGGTTTTGGTTGGCAGGTGCCGCGTTATTGTTGTTTGGAGGATTGGGAGGTTGACTGCCTTGGTCTGGAGGGGGGTTATTCCCACGGTTATGGCCTTTTTCATGGTTTTGCTAGCCCTGTTGGCACTGGTTATTTTGGTTCTGCTGGGGATTCTGTTGGGCGTACACTTGCCCTTGGGCAGCAGGTAAGTTCTGGGGTTGTGCAGATGCGGGAGCAGATTGCGGTGGATAATAAGTAGGTGGAGGCTGCGCAGGTGCTGAACCTTATGGGGGTTGCTGATACGTTTGCAAAACGGGTTGTGGGTTTGCCGCAGGGGCTGCTTGTGGCGGGTAATAAGCAGGTGGGGCTTGAGAGAACACAGGAGCTGGTGTAGCCTGTGGGTTGTAATATGGTTGAGGTGCGACTGGGGGGGGCGTGAGCGGGGGATGCATGACCAAAGCACTGAGGTGGACATGAGGGTCCATGGGAATGGTGGTCATGGGCCATGTGAGCATACGAATTGGTTGCTTCGAACTGAGATGTAGCTCGCGAAAGGTCGGGGCCATAGCTAGGACGTGTTATGGAAAAGGGTTGGGGATGCGAGGCAATATGGCCAATGATGCCATCTGCGGCATGGGATTCCCCCGGTGCACTGTGTCAGGAAGAATCGCCGCGAGGGGCATCAGGTATGATGGAATACAGATAACCCGACTGGGCGTAAATAAGGTCAAATTGTTGGGCTTTGAGGATAGCCTCTTCTTCGGACTGGGGTTGTTCGGATGCCACATCCTTGGAAATGACAGGAAGGAGAGATTTTAGAAACCAATCTAAGAAGATACGGTCATCTAACTTAATTTTGCAGAGGTTGCGGCGTCGACGCCACTCATGAATGTGGTCAGTGATGTGGGTAGCCGTGTTCTATCTGCAAGACAATAGGATCTCAACTCTCGCATCATAGCGGACAGGTAACTGAAAGAACTGCAGGAAATTCGAGGCAAGGGAAGTAAAGGTGGCATGGGTCCCATGGGGATGCTCGATATACCACTTAGCTGCAGAGCCAGTGAGGGTGCGCTGTAATAGATGGAGGCGGACAGAGTCGTCCACTATGGAGTTGGAGGAACACCATAGATGGAAGGACATAATATGGTTCTGGGGGTCTTCACCTGCCTTTCCCTCAAACTTAGGGATGTCGGAGGGGAGCTTGGTGGGCATGTGAGGCCACGCAGGGTCGTGTCTGATGGGATCGTTAGTCAGTCTAGCTAGGTCAGGAAGGTTGAGACTAGTGATGAATGGCAAACTAGTAGAAGGATGTGACATACTAGTGGTTGTGACCATGTTGGGGCCAATGCCCTTAAGTGGAGGGGCTGGGTTTGGGATGTTGCCCCCAATTGGAGGAACGAAAGTGGTATGGGACGGTCCTACACCGCCAAGGGCAGTGTGAGTCACTGATGGAGTGGGGATAGGTATGCCAGCTACTGGAATGGGTACAGTGATTGAAATGGTAGATGTGGGCCCCATCGAGGGCATACCCAAAGCAGGTGTGGTAGCTGGTGTGGTGGTGGATGCTCCACCAATGGTCCCTACAAAGAAAGGGGTGGAAGTCATGTCGACCATGGGGCTGGTTGGTGCAGTGTAAGTGCGGTTCTCGGACTTTGCCTCAGAATCAGAGGTAAAATAAGGGGCATCTAGATTCGGTGACGGAGTTCTATGCCGTTGACGAGTGGAGTCAAGTGACAAAGCTCGAGATCTATGATGAGTGGTATCAAGTGATAAAGATCTATGTCTATGACGGGTGATGTCAAGTGAACCATGCTGTGGGGGCTCACCCCGGAGGCGCCGAGAATGTCTCAGGGACTCAATGGTGACAGATGGTGTCAAGTATCTTGGGGTTGTGTTGAGTGAAAAACAACTCAAAAACCCTAATGCAACCAAGTGTGCAGAAGGAGAGCTCAAAAAATATGGCACTCAAGCCAACAACCAACTCAAAACACTTACTATAACAGCTGTGCTACAATAAGTGGAGTATCAACAAAAATGGTCAGAATAGCAACAAGCAGTAGGGTTCCTAAAAAATAAAAATAGTGGACTCGCTAGACCAAAAGGAGGTAAGGGAGCATGCAAACAACTAGCTAAATAGTATTCTGACTCAACTAGACATATCCTCTGCAAGGTGATGAAATCCAAGTCAGACAATATGGATAGTAGAGACAAGTGGCTAAAGATATCCCCCTACCGGGAGGGACACCAGGTAGTCAATCCTAGAAGAAAATCAACTAAGATACCCCGTTCATGACACATTCGGTTGGGTGAATCTGCCGTTTGGTTATATCGTCGCTGTATCCCCATACGGGTGATACACCAAGAACTACGAAAGGTATCCTTCGGTTACTGAATGGATTGTGGTATTCCACTCAGGCTTCCGGAACTAGTCTGGCGACTTCAACCCTCCTAGGGGAGAGGCATTCCCGATAAATTGGTTTTAAACCGTGTCAAAAAATACTAGGGGATTTTTGTTCCCTAATGGACAACAGCTATGTCTCAAGTGTAAGCAACCGAGGGGTGTTATTTGGATGCCTATCCCCCCGATCCTACCTAACTACAAAAATTCTCATGTGTTCCCCAAGTGGGGTTAGAATGTTGGTTGTGTTAAGTAGTATTTTAGGGCTCACTTGAATTAGGTGACAGAGTGTGTGTGTGTGAGATGATGAACCCAAGTAAAAGTGCCACGGGGTGGGCAACTTTCTAACTAAAAATATCAATGCGGAAATTGAAACTTTAAAATGCAAAATTTTCTCTTTTTAATTAAAATGTTGGAATTTAAAAAATATTCTATAAATGGAATAGAAATAATACTGCAGAAAAAGGATGTATAGAAGTATGGCTGCAGAGAGGACAGATGGTTGTGCAGGTACAGAAAATATTGCAGCAAAGTGTTGGGTTCAAAACAGTGAAAACAAGTGCAGAAAACAGACCGCCGGGTCTGTGGCAAATCTGGGCAGTCGGACCGCAGGAAACAGCTCGACAGTCGCGGATGGGTTGCTGGATTTTGTCCAAAAGACGCAGGTGGACCATGGGAAAAGGGTCGAAAGTCGCAGGTGGGTTGCAGGAAAATGGTTGAAAACTGTAGGCGAGACGTGGGAACAAGGCCGAAAGACGCAAGTGGGTTGTAGAAAAATGGCTGAAAGCCACAAGCGGGACGCGGGAAAAAAGGCCGAAAGACGCAGGCGGGTTGCAGAAAAATGGTTGAAAGCCACAAGTGGGATGCGGGAAAAAGGCCGAAAGATGAAAATGGATTGCAGAAAAATGGCTGAAAGCCACAAGTGACCCACAACAAAATGGGTTAACAGCCGCGGTCGGACCGCATGAAACAAGCTCATAGCCGCAGTCAGATCGCAGGTAACAGACTGAAAACTGCCGGTAGATCGCGGGAAATAGTGTGAGAGCCGCGGTCGGATCACAGGTAAATGCCTGAAAGACGCGGTCGGAACGCAACTGCGGGGGGCAAAAGACGCGGTTTACGGCAGCCAAAAGGGACAGCCGAAAGGAAAAAACAGAAAAATATTGCAGAAAATTAAAAACGTTTAAAACTTTAAAACTATAACCAGAAATTCAAAGGAATACAAGGGGAGTCGCCAAAACTGTAGCTAGGGTTTTCACCCTAGCTTGTGCAAATGAGCACCTACTAAGGAGAAGGGACTCCTTAGTAGCAGTTCAGAAAATAGTAAATAAAAGACAGTAAATAAAACAGTAAACTACTCTAAGCATGTGCATAAAAAGCAATGACAAGATAATAAAAATGGTTTTTGTATTGATTATACCTCCAATGTGAAGGTTGATGAAGCCTTTGCAGCAGTCCAAGAGGGTTGCTTCCAAGCTCCATATTTGTTCCTTTCTCTTTCTCCAAAGGGTTTTGGAAATGGGCCAAAGGGGCACTCAAATGTGAAAGTAGCTCAAGGGTGAGCTAGGGTTTCAGGAGTGATTTTGGCAGAGTAAGGGTGTGGTTAACTGTGGATATGAAATGAGGGGCCTCCATCACCTATTTATAGGTTTTTTAGTGGTGGAGTGCTAGCCCATGGTTTTGGGCACCATATGGTTTAGGTCAGCTGTATAGGGTTTTTGCTTCCTTTTTCCCTCTTTTTCCTCTTTTTTGTATTTTTTATTCCCTTTTTAGAGGGTTTTTTCTATTTTGGATGAATTTTGGATTATTTTAGGGAGAAAAGGGGTTTTTTGGCCTTTTGGAGGCTTTTTTAATGGTTTTTTGGCTTTTTGGAGGCTTTTTTGGCCTTTTGAAGGCCTTTTAATGGGTTTTTAAAGTTTTGGAGGCAAATATGGTAGGAAATATGGACAAATGAGTCATGTAATGGGGTAGATGAGGTAGTGAGCACTTTTTGGGTGTTAACAACTAGGGGGTTTTGCGATTGGACCCTAGCTGGCTGCCATATGTCATCTTGAAAACCCCTTTGACTGTTATAGTCGTCATTTAATTCTGTTGTAAGGAAGTGGGTGGGAAATTCAGTCCATGAGAGTGATGGAGTATGGGTAGCCCTGAAATTAGTAAGGCAAGGTATGGGATTGGTTTGCTCGACCCATAAGCCACTCCATCTCATGGTAATTATGTGTTCTGAATGTTTAATTGTTCATGTTTCATTCAGCTATGCTTATTTGAGTATGCATATGCATCCATGTGTTTTTATGAATTTCTTCAATGATGAATAGGGCCAAGTCTTGTTGAGGCCCAGGAGGTTCAGAATGTAATTCGGTCATGGATTTGGGGGAGAAATAGAAACCCATTTTGTGTTCATGTTCCCTCTGTGGATCAGATGAAGGGAGGAGACATGGCATAGTGGATTAGAGCTCTTTATAGAGTGGTAAAGAGGTATGGATGAGGATTGGGGCCGAAACACCTTGGTTGGAAGAAGGAAAATTCAGAGTTCTCAGGTTTGGAAGAAGATCATACACTTGCATGGGGATCTCCGAGAGATTTCCAATATATGATACCAAGTTTTCCAAAAATGGACTTAGGATGAGAAAGTTATCAGCTTGAGAAGCTGGCAGTAACAGTGGTATATAAATGGTCGAATTTTGACTTTCTGAACCCGCAGTGCAGATTGTGGATCACGGAAGTTGGAGGCACAATTCTGCGAAGCTGAGACCTTTGGAGTTCCAACTTCCGACTCCCACGTCGTGGATTATAGAAGTCGAAGGTGTGATTTGGCTTAGTAGAGAATTGGGTGTTCCAACTTCCCTACTCACGCATCGCGGATTGTGGAATGTGAAAGTTGGAGGCGTATTTCTTCGACGTCATGTATTTGTCGTTTCAACTTTTCGACTCCCACATCGTGGATTACGGTAGTCAAATGTGTGATTCTTGAAGTGGCACATTGGGGTGCTGACTTCCGACTCCGACATGCGGATTGTGGACCAAGCTATTGCGATTGTGCGAAAGTGCAGAGTTTGGAAGAAAAAGATTTATCAGGTTGTATTCTAAGGAGCTCCCCCATCACCTCTAAAGGGCACCGAGGGGGTCGGGGATGTTACAGATATCCTAGAACAGTGATGTGTGTTTCTTTAAAATATTGTTAATGGATTTGGATACCTCAAAGAATATTCCTTTAGGGAATAAGGAATGTGATTCCTTCCTTAATTATGTAATATAGAGCCTCAAGACCCCTAACTACTATTCAAAACCATCTAATGACATAGACATCCCTACTCAAACACTAAAGATACTTTCAAGAATCCATGCGTGTTTGTTCAAGTTGTTCTTCTTGGCCATGGATTCTCAAAAGGTTATTTTTTTATTAAGGCCCAATTTTTCTTCCTCAAACATGTATAGGGAACCCAATATCTATACCAGGTTCTCAAAAAATTCTAATGGCACTAATATCCCCACTTATATGAATAATATGCTCTTGGGAGGTCATGTGTGGTGATTGTAGGAATTGTTCTTAGCCAAAGATGCATGGAATTTCCTTTAGGACCTAAGTCTCACTCTTTTTTCCCCAACCATATCCATGGTGTTGGAACCTATAATTAGTCTTAAAATTCTCACTATGCCACAAAAACCCCACTCATAGGCCAAAGATACCATGGAAAGGTCTATTGTGGTTGTTCAACATATCATTCTTGGCTATATATACCTAGAAGCTTCCTTTAAGTTCTAAGGCCCTGTTTCCATTTCTTAACCATGTCTAGATCCCCAAGACCCATACCTAATGCTCAGAAACTTCTTAGCAATTCCCATATTCTGGCTATAAGGACAAATATCCCCTTAAGAGGTTAGCTTTGGTGGTTGGAGACATGATTGTTAGACCTTTAATAATCATGGCTTCTAAGGCATTGATTGCGAGGTTTATTTGTAGAAGGATGGGGACAGTGAGTTTGTTTCAATGGATTGAAGTGCATGACTAGTAATCAATTTTAGCTTACCACATAAGGGATGTCATTTTCATCTGAGGTTAGATGTTGAGGTTTATACATCCAAACATAGTATTATTTCTAGTCGGTATTTGCTACATTTATACCTAGGTGTATTTACTAGTTACTTGATCAAATTAGTTATATATCATTCAAGTTCCCATGCCGATAAGTAAGGATACCATAAGGATAAAATAGTTGTACTAAATTAGTCTATTTGCATAGACTCTCTTATGATTCTACCCAAGATATTTCCTCTTTATTCTATTAATTGTAACTACTGGCATGATATGACTCATTATTGTTTTTTGCAGCCTTATAACAAAGAGATCTATCATATGCATTCAAACAATTATGACTTATTATGATCTCTCTTCTCATGGAAATCATATGAGCCAAAATTTGATTGGTGGTATGCCTTACAAATGTACTTTCTTAATTAACATATCAATTATGTATATTAGGGATATTAGAATAAGGAGAAGAGATATATGGTTAAGGTTAAGGTCCTACTTGGAGAAAACCTAAAGGAACCTATACAAATCAATACATTGGTTAAGGTCCTACATTGGTTAAGTTCCTACTTGGAGAAATCCTAAAAGAACCTATATAATCCTTTTAAATATTAAGAATTTTTATCATTACCTCTTCCAACCATATGAAATTCTTATAAAGATAAAAGGAATTTGAACCATTAACCTATGTTTTTTAGACCAATATTATACCATTGAAACTATTCTCCTAATGAAAATTTGATTACTTTCTAAGATATCCCTCCAGTCGATTTTCAATGATGCCTACCTTACATCTACCACATATCATCCGATGCCAATCTAGAGCCTCCACCTCATTTAGGTGTTTGCATTGTTCAATGAACCATTTTAGTGGTGGAAGTGTAATAGTTTTTACAGATGTCTGCATGGGAATTTCTATTTAGGTCATTGGAGATTCAACGATAGGTGGCATATGAAATTATTGAACCAAGTGATCTCTAATAATGTTATGGCCATTGCACTTCACCTTTGAGTAATTTACTCACTCCCAAGTGAGATTTTTTGAGCTCTAAAGGAAATGAAGTTTCCCATACCTTCCAAGCCATTTAATGAGGGGATTGAAGCCAATTCTAACTCCTAAAAATACATTGATATGTTAAAATGGTGGTGACAACTTTAACATCTTGATCTCCTATCATACTAACAACATATATTAGTTAGTCTAAAGGTTGGGATATGTCCACATTAGAAACATATTTATATTTAACCCATAGAGCCTCCCTACGATGTAAGTTATAAATATCCTTGACAAGCAATATAATAGAAGATAGAAACGATTATGCAATAAGTAAATTAAGAATATTATAAGAAACTAGCACCCCCTAGCGCCATCCCCATAGCATATTCTATAATAAGGTTTAGCCCAAGGGGGTCTTCCTGTGAGTCTAACAAGTAACAATATTGTATTATACCTAGGATTGATTATAGGCTCATGCTGTGGTTATACATACAACAAATTTTCAGGCCCATCTAGATATCAGATGCTAAAGATTCATGCATATTCGCTTTTTTGTCTTTTTTGGTTTTTATGTTTTTGAAAAAAAAGAGTAACAAAGGGGCCGAATTCATCTTGTGGAGGCCGTATTCTTCATCTGTTGGTTGAGTTTGGACTGCATGGGCCATGACATCATCTGGAGAGGACGATTTACTTTCTGTTGGGCGCATATCCTTACAGCCAAAAGGAGCTGCAATCTACTACAACGTTGTTATTGACACCTACAGGAATCTACTACAGCGTTGTTGGGTACTCTCACTATAGTCTTCCTTCTTGTTACGACTGTGCATAACGTTTCTGGGTAGTGAAGGGAGTCTGAGAAGAAGACGATTTGCATTGTTTTGAGGACCTGGCATACACCAAAGAAAAATAGAGACACCAAAGAAGGCCAGCTCACTTCCATAAATCATTGCGTATGCCTAGGAAGTTACAGGTTAGAGTTAAAGTAATTTCAGATTTGTTTGTCCACCTTAGAACTACTGTTACAGTCATTCTAAACTCAAATTTATATGAATATGATATTGAGGGTTTATTTTCCTTGTTATTTATGCAAAGATATCTCTATTGTATTTACTGTTCACTGTTAGTGCTATGAAAATCAAGATCTGATATCCGAAACAAACTCTTCCCGCACTGTCTTCCGCAGCGGAATTCTTTCCGGAATGCGGGAATAGAGTTTCCGCAAAACGCTTCTTCCCCGCCATCGATCAATTTCACTGCAAGCTTGAGTGTTCGCACAACTTACCTTTTCACGTAGCGAAATGGCTTTCTGATCGTTCGATCAGTGTCCCCACCAAATTAACGGTGGATTCCAAAATTTATTGAGCGCATCCCATAGAATATCGTGCACATGAAAAGTGTTTCAAGGCTTGCAACTTCTCCCGACGATATCACTAGTCCAATAAAGGGTAGCGACCCACGTACTAGACCTCACAGACTGCCATCCATACTAACAGATCACGGCCAACACATTTACACACCCTCATGACACCCTTAATAACCCACATTAGGTCATGGTACCTTCATAATAGTCCTCAAGGAACTTTTAGCCAGTCACGACAGTCCTAGTAGGCCTAAGACATGTCACAACAACCCTTAGCAGGCTCAAGACAGGTCATGGGTTTCTCTAGAAATAATTAGTAGAATTTACAAATATGAAATTGACTTAAACAGGAAACAAAAATTGAATATGAACACTGCGATGAATCTTAGAAACTCAAAAAAAAAAAATTCATTAACACTTGCAAGAAAGTTTACAAAGCTACAGTCCAACCACAGAGGCGTAAAAATTGAAAGTCGAACCCTTCCTCCTCCGTAGAGGTGACATTTACCCCCGATACGTATATCAAAATAGGGCATCAAAATCAGTTACATTTTGGGAATCAAACCCAAAAGTAAGTCCTAAATCCTAACAAACTCTGATGTGGCAGATGCGTCGTGCTCACAAAACATTTCGGGAAGGCACACTGTGCTGTGTGTGACCAATCAAAAAGGGAAATCTCGACATTTGGGGCTTTTTGGCTCGCTTGATGAAAACAACAACTCCAAGCATATTTTTAACAGACTACGGTTGACTTAGCTGCTGGAGGGCCTTACAGGCTGATGATTGCTCAGTCTATGTATATCTTGCCACTGTTGATCTATAGGGGTGGCCATCTCAAATAGATCCTTTAGGAGAACATCCAAGTCAATCAGGGGGCTATGGCCAATAGCAGGGAGATCTGATTTGACAGTCTTGAATTGAGCCAGTAGCTCAAAGTCCTCACTGATTTTATTGATGATTACCTCTCCCTTTAGCCCACCATTCATACCCTCAAAATTTGCATGGTTTACTCTTGCCTGGTTCAACAATTCGACATATTTGCTCCAAGGGACCAGCTTCCCCTCTGGACCCCAAAACTCAGGCAACCCTTTCTGAAACAGGGGCTAGAACAATTTGTTGAACTTTTCTACCCCTTGCTGAATAATGTTAATCCTAGAAAGTGCATTCTGCAACATGTTGTTCTTTGTGGTCATCCTCCTTGCTGCCACCAGAACTGGTATCGTGTCATTAATCCCTAGGGCAATTAGTTCTTCCCCACAGGTTGAGCTCATAACAACAATCGCCTTATGGGCCTCCTCCCTAGGCCTTTGTGCTAGACTTTCCTGCAGGGATTTACATCTTCTGCTTGCTACCATAATAGCTTGTTTATGCTCATCCACCATGAACAAATTCTTTTCTAATGAGGGCATCTCCTTGATCACTGCATCCCAGAGCAAATGTTTAGACCCTTGCAGCGGAATTCGGCCTATGACCCTTTCCTCAAACCTGGCTACCTTCTCTTTGAGTGTCCTAATCTCTTCAGCAGAGTCTTCACTTTCCTTAGCAGTGATCCTCTGCTGGAGCTCTTGATTGGCCTCCTTCAATTGAGTGATTTCCAGGTCCTTCAGGGACATTTCAGACATATCTTTGATCGCCAGAGCAGTGGGTGATCTGTCCTCATGGGTGCTATAGTCATTAAATTCATCAATTCTCTTATGCATCTTTTGCTTCTCTTATTCCCATGTGCGCTTGTTAGCCTCCAACACAGCAAGGCGGCCTTTCAGATCCAAAACTTCATGCTGCAATGTCGCAATCTCCCCTTGTAACTACACAGTCTGAGGAGGTAGCTGGATGTCTTTCATAGGTGTCTTTCTTTTCTTTTTGTAAGCCTATATCTTGGCGAGCAGCTTAGCTGGTAAAATAAGATGCTCTGTTGCCACTGGCTACTCAGATGCAAGGGGCTACTGTAAAGCATTCTGTGCTGTTAGGTCTTCCACTTGGTCATTCAGAAGTTTCACCTGCACGTTCCAGGACTTGTTTGTTTCCTTTTCCTACTTCAATTGGGTCTCCAGTTTAACCACCCTTTGTTGGGACTTGAGATGGGCTAATTCCTCCTTAGTCAGATCATCATAAATGAGATCGCTAACTCCCTTATGGAACACAATCTTATCTGGGATTGAGAACCCATCCATCTTGAACTTGACCTCTGAAACTCATTCCTCATTAGTGATGGCTAGGTTCAAGGAGTTTGTTGTAATATTCCTGGCAGTAGTGAAAGAGACTTTGCTGCCTGATAGCTTTCTTAGCTTCTTGGACTGATTCCGAGTCTCAGCCTCGGATTGATCTTTGAGCTTCCCATAGGTGGTCAACATTTGCTTGTCAGTATTAAATTTCCCTTCAACAGTGGAGGCAAAAGAATACTTCTGATAATTGAGTAGAGACTCCTCACCCCCTTTCTTGATTGATTGTGTGGTTCGTTGGGGCTTTCTCTGTGAGTGTGTAGTGGTTGGCTTTACAACCACTAGTGGTTGGGCAATCACCGTCTGATTTCCAACCTTTCCCCCAGCAGGGTTTACTGAAACAAGCTCCTCCTCTATCACTTTCTTGAGGGCATCAGATTCAAAATTAAACTCCTACTCCAGGTTGATTACGTCGTCCTCTACGTCTATCCTAGGCTTCTTGCTAGGGGTTTGTTCATCACATTCCATATCCTCCACCTCTGGCCGAGACCTTCTGCTACTATCATCACTCTTTAGGGGCAAGGGAGTAGCTAGGACCATACCTTGCACTTCTTTAGGATCCTAAATTTTCTCTACAGGAGTCCAATCAAAATCATAGGCAAGAGAATTTGCATCGTGGGACAAGTCGGGGATCGTGGAGTGAATAAAGACTGACCACTGCACCTCGACCCTCCTCTGGGAAATGATCCCCTTAGGATCGTAATTCTATGCATGAGTCCCCTGAAACTTCATGGCCTTCAAGACTTTCTCCACCATTTGTAACACTGCTGGCTTCTTCACAACGAAGGGCCCGAAATTAATAGGGTATTTGATCCAAGAGTTCTTCCTGTGAGCACTAAAATGCTCCTCATTAGCAAATATCCTCTGCCTAATCAATTCTAGTGTGAATACTGAGGGAGTTAGGTAAATTGGTAGCATGAAAGGGGAAGCCGAAAAACCATATACCCTGATAACTGAATACTTCAGCATCAGGAACCAATCTCCAATACCCTCTTACTGCAAGGCAGCCTTCATGTCTTTTGATATCCTCTTCTCTTTAGGGTTGAATAGTTTGGAGATGCTAAGGACAATTCTGTCAATGAACAGGGTGTAAGACTAGTCCTGGATCTTCTGGAGATACCGGGGCCAGTCTTTGAACACCTCTGGATCCATGTCCTCAAGGGTCTGCCAGTTGGAACTGACTATGATGGAAAATAGATACACCTGGTATCTAAAGTGCTTATCCAAATCAAACTTTTGAAGTTGAGAATTGATTTCTCTGGCCAAGAAATCATCGAACTTAATTCCTGCTTCAGATTGAATCAGGTAAAGGAGAATGCCTAGCATTACTTCAGAGACCATGATATCACTATCAAGACCTAGGATTTGACTCAAGAGGGAGATGACTGATACGACAGGCTTTATGAACAATTCAGAGGAGAGTGGGGTGATAAGGGTCTCTGAGGGAACTGGGGTCATCAAAATGGTCTGGAAAAATTTATTCTTGGATTCTAGGTCGGCTTTCTCGAACACCTGCAGAACCTCTGATTTGGTGAAGGGGATCAGGGCCTGACATTAGGCTTCGGAGAGACCCAGGGCATCCCTGATAGCTTCTGGTGTAATTCTGCAAATGACATGGGAGTGGGTATCATCTAAGATGGCCTTCCCAGTGGCGAAATAATTGGAGGCTACCCTTTGGACAATATCTGGGAAATGGGGCAATTGTTCTAATGTGAACCCTATTAAGGATGACTTTAAATTTACCAACAGTTCCAACTGGTCTCCGGAAGGTGACAACAAAGCGTTCTGGGAATCACTGACACTGGACAACCGCAAACAAGGATCATAAGCATCGTAAAGTCGATCACAAATGATCTCCTCGAACGAGTCAAGGCTTTTTACAGACGAGGCCATGGTGGAACTATCTATTGGATGAATTAGATAACACAAAAGGGTTGATAAACAATGAAGGAGTACCTGGTGGTGACGGTCGATACTTCTGGAGGTTGCAGTTGTATCCAGCTGACTCGTGCTTGGCAGACATCGGATTTGCAGGGTGGTGGGAGTATTAAGGGACTGTTAATGTCAAGCTAATTAGCCTTATAAACCATCACACTCCGTAAACATGACCTTTGTACATCCAATCTTCGAGCGCAATATCCAATGGGGAGGGGCCCACAAAATTTCGTAAATTTTTTTTTATCTTCAGAGTTATATTAATGGGTTTAAATCTTAAATACCTTGTCCTTAATATAAAACCAAAATATTATGTAATTGATGTTTGGATTTGGTTATTATAAGGTGGAAGCTTGTATGGTGTAATATATTGTTTTCATGTGCAGGTAAATGATATTTTGGACTATATATTTGACAAGAGCAAGAAATGCCACACAATAGATATGCATGATTTGCCTCCACAAATTTCACATGGTGATGAACACATAGTCAGACATCAATATGATAATCAGAATGATGAGTTTGCAACATTGATTACAAATGATACTGAAGTTCTTGAGAATGACGATCATAACGAGGCAACCATGGTTGATGATCATATGGTTGAAATGGTGAATGATGCTTATCAATATTATAATGAAAATCCAGATGTGAATTGTGAAAATGGCCAAGTAGAATCAATGGAAGAAAAAAATGATATCAATCAAAATCTAAAGTTATTTGAAGATGCGAAGGCACCATTGTACCTAGGTTGCACTAGTTTCACTAAGCTATCGACCACTGTGAAATTGTACAACCTTAAAGTGAGAAATGGATCGTCTGATGCAAGTTTCACCTAGTTGTTGAAGTTGCAAAGAGAAATGCTTCCAACAGGAAATACACTTCCAGAATCTACATATGATGCAAAAAGTTTGATTAAATCATTGGGGTTGGACTATGAAATGATACATGCATGCCATAATGATTGCATTTTATATTGGGGAAAATATGAAAAAATAAATGAATGCCTAACATGTGGCGAATCAAGATGGAAGGTTGATGCTCATTTTGAAAAGGTGCGTACTGGTGTCCCGACCAAAGTGTTGAGGTATTTCCCTATAGTGCCGAGGTTGAAGAGAATGTACAGGTATGATTTTGAACTCTTATAATTCCATTATATCAAACACCTTCATGTACTACCAACCTACTAGAAAATCATCTTCTTTAATCTACTAAGTAGTGCAATGCATATATGATTCTTTATATTTTTGTTACAACTCTACATATATTTCAAAGAAAATGAGGTGGCATCATTGGAATGAAAGTAAGGATGGAATAATGCGCCACCCAGTTGATAGCCCGCCATGGAAAAATATAGATTCTAAATGGCCTGATTTTTCCAACTATCCTCGCAATGTACGACTTGCAATGGCAGTGGATGGATTTAATCCTTTTGGAAACTTGAGTAGTAGTTACAGTGTATGGCCAGTAGTACTAGTCACATATAACCTTCCGCCATGGTTATGCATGAAAAGGAGCTTTTGTTTTGTTAGGAACCCATGTCTTTACTTTGTTAGTATATTGTTGTTGGACACATATGATTTGTAAGTCGTCCCGTAGTATTTGTTGATCAATAGTTTGTGTTATTGTTGTTGGTGCATATGCTTTGTAAGTCGCCCGTAGTATTGTTGATCCATAGTTTGTAGTGGCCCATGGTTTTGATCCGTAGTATTGGCGCCTAGACTTAGTATATAAGTGTGTGTTGAGGCCTATGAAGGCACCGTGAAGTTATTTGTATTGAGATTTCTCAAAGGAGGTTGCCCCCTCGAAGTGGCCTGTGATCAATATAAAAGTGATTCTGAGTTCTGTCATTTCTGTTATTTCGCATATTCTTATTAATTAATTGTTGCAAGTGCTTCACATCTGGTATCAGAGCACTTTCTTGGGCTCGCTGGGTGAAATTTCTGCCAATTTTTTTTTCCGCATTTGTTACAGGTTCGGATTTGGAAATAATCCCTATATGCTTAACTGTGGGAAGTACTTGGGCATAAGCCCTAAAACTCATTGTGAGAAGTACCACAGGAACCCCAAAGTAGCTGGCCCATTGAGAGGACCTTCCAGCAAAAAGGGCAATGACCCCTACCTGATTGACTAGTTCCCACCCATGAGGTAAACCAAGAGTTGTCATTTGTGGCAAAGCGGTTATCAGTTTTACCTGAGCCGTGGAGTGAGGGGTACTTCCCCAATACGCAAGCCGTCAGACAACATTGGTGGCCGATTGAAACCCCTAAACTATTAGGAAGCCGCACATACCTGGGGTCCATATCTATTTTCAGATGAACTGTTGTCTATCACTGTTGCGCCGTTTCAGATCCATCCATTCAGATCCATTCTGAAAACCATTCCAGATCCAGCCGTTTTCAATCCATTCGGCGCCGTTTCAGATCCCTCTGTTTCCGCTCACTTCCGGGCCGTTGCAGATCTATCTATTTTAGATCCCTTCCGAGCCGTAGCCGCTCCAGTCTGGAAAAAAAAAATCAGTTTTTTCTCCATATCTCCCTTGTTTTCACTCCATTTCCCTTTAAATTTTCGGGGAACCCCTGTAATCTCATTCTGCATATTTCATTCCTAAGGACCCTATCCCCAATTCCACTTCCCAAAGCCTGAAATCCCACATTTGTCTATTTTTAGGGTTTGCCATAACTTCCTCAGATTTCACCCAATCACCTTCAAATTTTACCACAGAGTTCCTTTCCAAATTCTGCTTCTTTGTCCCCCTCTGCCAAATTTTCCCTTTCTTTCACCCCGCTTCTGAAATCCTCATTTTTTGCTTCCCTGTCTATTCAACAGTGTCCAAAACCTAGTCAAACCCCAATTACCCTTTAGATTTTTTCCCAAATCTAGATTTTCCTTTACTGAAGCAGTTTATGTTTTTGTTTTTCTACCCAGTCAACCCCCCCCCCCCCGAAAAAAAAAACTCCTGGTTATGGTTGTCACTCGTGCAGGAGCAAAAACCATGGAAGAAGCACTTGCAGCCATCCAAGCCAAACTCCAGGAACTGGATGAAAAATTTCTCAGCCTCCATCTTGAACATTCAGCTATGAACAACAAACGACAGTCCGAGTCTTCATCAGACAATGGGTTCTCTTCTTCTAGCAATTTCCGTGGTCCGAAGCTTGATTTTCCTTGCTTCAATGGTACTGATCCAACTAGATGGATCTATCATGCAGAACAATATTTCAGTCAACATAATACTTTTGATGTCAACAAAGTTTCGCTTGCATCCTTTCATTTGGAACAGGAAGCTCTTCAATGGTACCGTTGGTACATTAAGGCTCATGAAGAGCCAAAATGGCCAAACTTTTGCCAACTCCTTTTGCAACGATTTGGTCCAAGTGCTTTTGATGACTTCACAGGAGCCCTCACTAAACTTTGCCAAATTGGCACTGTGAGAGAGTATCAAACCGAATTTGAGAAACTAGCCAATCGCACTGAAGGATTGTCTGATGAATTTTACCGGAGTTGTTTTATCAGTGGTCTAAAAGATGCCATCCACTCTGAGGTCAAAATGTTTTGTCCCAACACAATGATGGAAGCCCTAGGGTTGGCTAATTTGGCAGAAGACAAGATTGCAGCCCAACAACGCTCCAAGCCCACTTTTGTTCCCTTCCAAAATATGGGTTCTCAACGACCACCCATACCACAGGCTCCTCGACCAACTCCTATCAAGCGTTTGTCTGAAACAGAGATGCAAGCACGCAGAGAAAAGGTGCTTTACTATAATTGTGATGAGAAATTCACTCGAGGACATAGATGTGTTCAGCAAAAGCTCTATCTCTTGGATGTGTATTCTCTGCCTGCCTCTGAAATTGGTGACGAAGATCCAGAAACAATGGATGCTCAAGCCGACATTTAGGAACTGCCTATTGAACCTCCGTCTCAGGATGACCAGCCAGAGATATCTCTACATGATTTAGCTGGAATCACCACCCCCCAAACAATGCGGGTCAGGGGTTACTTCAAGAAGCTTCCTCTTACTATACTCATTGATTTTGGTAGCACTCATAATTTCATTGACCCTCGGATCGCCAAACAAGCTGATTGTTTTATCCATCCTTGCTGCAACTTTGAAGTCATGGTTGCCAATGGGGGCACCTTACCTTGCAAAGGAAAGTGTCGAAATGTGCGTATCTTTATGGGATATTTATACCTTACATTCTGACATGCTTGCCTTAACCTTAGGCGGATGTGATGTGGTTTTGGGCTCTCAATGGCTACGCACACTTGGCCCTATCTTATGGGATTTTGTTGAACTTTGGATGCAGTTTTCCCTCAATGGACAAAACACACATTGACAGGACTACAACCAGGGTCTCTCAGCATCATCAGTTCACATCGCATGGAAAAAATCCTTAAGAAGAATTCACATGGTGTCATCGCTAAGATCCATTCCATTCAGATGCAACCATCAACGGTCTCCACTACTCCTTTGGATCTACAACAAATTCTGGATCGATATACAGGTGTCTTTGCTAAACAAATGGGATTGCCACCTTCAAGGCCAGAAGACCATTGTATTCATCTCCTTCCTGGCAGCGTTCCTCCCAACATCAATCCCTATCGCTACCCATTTCACCAAAAAATGGAGATTGAAATGCTCGTTCGGGACTTATTGAAGCAAGGTATTATTCGCCCAAGCACTACTTCCTTTTCTTCTCCAGTTCTTCTTGTCCGCAAAAAAGATGGGTCATGGCGCCTCTGCATTGAGTTCCGAGCACTTAATCACCTCACCATCAAGGATAAGTTTCCAATTCCTGTTGTTGATGAGATTCTTGATGACCTTCATGGGGCTCAATTTTTCTCCAAGTTGGATCTTCGTTCTGGGTATCATCAAATTCGGGTTCATGAGGATGATATCCCTAAAACAACTTTCCGCACACATGATGGCCATTATGAGGTTTTGGTCATGCCCTTTGGCCTCATTAATGCTCCTTCCACATTCCAGGCCTTAATGAATAAAGTATTTCGGCCCTACTTGCAGAAATTCATTCTGGTATTCTTTGATGATATCATCATCTACAGTAAAACATGGGATGAACATCTCCAGCATATGGATCTTTTCATGCAACTTTTCTCTGACCATCATCTCCATGCCAAGTAGTCTAAATTTGTTTTTGGACAGAAGGAAGTTGAGTATCTCGGGCACATTATCTCAGCACAAGGGGTTTGTGTGGATCCTGCCAAAATTGATGCCATGAACAATTGGCCGCATCCTCAGACACTCAAGAGCCTTCATGGTTTTTTGGGGTTGACTGGCTACTACCGTAAGTTTTTCAAGGATTATGGGAAGATTGCAGCTCCATTAACTGCTCTATTGAAAAAGGATGCTTTTACATGGACACATGTTGCTCAGTGTGCATTTGACAAACTGAAAGAAGCTATGTGTATTGCACCTGTTCTAGCTATGCCTGATTTTTCCAAGCCCTTCACTATTGAGAGTGATGCTTGCGGCAATGGACTTGGTGCTGTTCTCCTTCAAGATGAACACCCCATTGCATTCACCAGCAAAGCCCTTTCAGGTAAGAATTTAGCTGCCTCTACATATGATAAGGAAATGATTGCTATTTTGCATGTAGTACAGAAGTGGTGACCATACCTATTAGGGAATCATTTCTGCATCAAGACTGATCACCAGAGTCTGAAATATTTCTTGGAAAAGCGTGTCTCCTCCCCAGCACAACAAAAATGGGTAAGCAAACTCATGGGTTATGACTATGAGATCACTTACAAGAAGAGTAAAGACAATATTGTGGCAGATGCTCTTTCTCACACATTTGATGCCCAAGGTTCTCTTTCATCTATTTCTATGCCTGTTCCAAATTGGTTGCAATCTGTTCAACAGGGTTATGTCAATGACTCTTCCTTATCTCAAATCATCAAATGCTTGACCAACAACCCTTCTGTTGTACCACATTACTCTTGGGATGGTGCTTCTCTGAGATACAAGGGTCATCTGGTGCTTCCCCAGAGCATCGATCTTCAATAGGCTGTCTTCTATGAACTCCATGCTTCTCCATCGGCAGGGCACTCTGGGTTCCTCAAAATGTATGAATGGGAAACTTATCTTCGTTGCTTCACCTCTGAACAACAACATCAGTGGGAAAAGTGGCTCCCTCTCGCTGAATGGTGGTACAATACCTCTTACCACGCTACCTCTAAAATGACCCCATATGAAGCAGTCTATGGTCAGGCACCTCTAGTTCTTCTTTCATACACCCCCAACAGTTCACCAGTTCAGGAAGTTGACACGGTCCTTCGAAACTGCGATCAGATTCTTTGCATTTTGCGGGACAATCTTCACATGAAGCAACAAGCTGATCAACATCGTTCTAAGCGCACTTTTCAAGCAGGCGATATGGTTTTTCTTCGTCTCCAGCCATACAAGCAATCCTCCCTGAAACTCAAAGGGCATCATAAGCTCTCTCCAAAGTTCTATGGGCCATATCGGATTCTTCAGAAGATTGGGTCCGTTGCTTATAAATTGGGACTTCCTCCTTCTTCCTGCATTCATCCAGTATTTCATGTCTCTTGTCTGAAGAAAGTTCTTGTCACCAACATCAGTGGACAAACTATTTTACCCGAACTGGATAATGAAGGATCCATCCTTTTAGAGCCGGAGGCCATCCTCAAACGGCGCACTCGTCAGCTTCTCTCTCGCTCTATCACAGAGGTCTTAATTCAGTGGCACGGCATGCAACCAGAGGATGCTACATGGGAACCACTCCTGCAGATTCAACAACAATTTCCACATCTAAAGCTTTAGGGACAAAGATTTTTTTAAGGGGGAGGGGATGTTAGGAACCCATGTCTTTACTTTGTTAGTATATTGTTGTTGGACGCATATGCTTTGTAAGTCGTCCCGTAGTATTTGTTGATCAATAGTTTGTGTTATTATTGTTGGCGCATATGCTTTGTAAGTCGCCCGTAGTATTGTTGATCCATAGTTTGTAGTGGCCCATGGTTTTGACCCATAGTATTGGCGCCTAGACTTAGTATATAAGTGTGTGTTGAGGCCTATGAAGGCACCGTGAAGTTATTTGTATTGAGCTTGCTCAAAGGAGGTTGCCCCCTCGAAGTGGCCTGCGATCAATATAAAAGTGATTCTGAGTTCTGTCATTTCTGCTATTTCGTATATTCTTATTAATTAATTGTTGCAGGTGCTTCACATGTTTGTTTTCATTGTTAATACCTAGTCCTAACCAACCAGGAAATGACATAGATGTTTATTTGGAACCATTGGTAAATGAACTAAAACTAACATGGGATGAAGGGGAAAGGACATATGATCCTCATTCAAAGTCATTCTTTAATATGAAGGCTATATTGATGTGGGTAATCCATGACTTTCCTGCTTATGGAAATATGGTTGGTTGCACGACTAAAGGGTTTTGCGCATGCCCTATATGTGGAAGGAACACAGATTCAATGTATCTCAAATGTAGTAGGAAGTGTGTGTACATTGGACATAGGAGATATCTTCCAATAAATCGTAAGTATTGTTCACAAAAAGGACCATTTAATGGGAAGTCTAAGCATCTCATTGCACCTACAATTGTATAAGTGTCAAATATTTTTACAGAAACAGAAGGAAGGGAAGAGAAATGGGGAAAGACTAAAAGTACAAAAATAAAGAGTGTTAGTTTTTCAGAATTTACTTCAATCTGATCTAGGATCTTAACTGAGAGAACAACATGTACAACATATCTACATCATATCAATCATGGACACATTAATGCAAGCATACAAGAGACACAGAGTTTACTTGGGGAAAACCATAAAGGTGAAAAACCCCAATAACTTCCTCAGAGATAGATAGAGCAATGATACAACCCAAGCATAAGAGATAGACATCTCCTAGCAGCAGCTTCTCCTCCTCCACAAGTTCGCCACTCTCCAAAGAGTGTGTGAGAGAATAGAATGATGAAATAAAGTGCCTCCCGCACTCTTTTTATACTTGACTTGACTTTCCTAGTAACCTTTACTAGGTCGACCTTAACTTAACCACATAACATAATGCTGACTAGACGGACCCCCAATAGGGTGGTCTAATAACCCTTTGATGCACATGGCTGACCCCCAATAGGGTGGTCTAATAACCCTTTGACCCACATGACTTATACAGGTCCGACCCCAACAAAGTGGTCTAATAACCCATCAAGTATAAGTTACGACACTTACAATATAAATGACGACACTTCCATATAGAGGAATAATAACATCTCTATAGGAATACAATATACATATATGTGAAATACATTCCGAAGTTACATATACATCAACACTCCCTCTTAACTAGGAAGGTATTTCTCGACACAGATCTGCTAGCACAAGTCTTCTTCTCTGGATCATCATCAGCGAATCATCGTCATCATCACTGCTGCTGCTATCTCAATCAATCTCCGATCTACTCGTCATAGGAAGTTCTACAAAGCCAGTCCTTTTTCATACTAGATGTAGGCCCACCACCTGCAGGTCTTCATCATCACTGGTCATACTATGGAATCCTCAGGACTTATTACATGCGTCAACAAAACCTCGAAAGAGCATCCCAGGCCTTTTACGAGCACACGGCTCAAACTATCAGATCTCCCAGGATATTTTACATGTGACTGTCACAAAACCTTAAAAGAGTCTCTTGACTAGCAAGAACCCTAAAGAGCATCTGAGGCCTTTTTCATCATGTCCAGATCTCTAGGACTTAGTACATGTGACCCCCACCACAGAACCTTAAAAGAGTGTCTTGTCAAGCAAGAACCCTAAAGAGCATCTGAGCCCTTTTTCATCCTGTCCAGATCTCCAGGACTTATTACATGTGGTCATGGAAATGCCTCGAAAGAGCATCTGAGGCCTTTTTCATCCTGTCCAGATCTCCCAGGTCTACTTACATGCCATAGGACAAAACCTCGAAAGAGTGTTTTCTAGATCTCCCAGGGAGCTATTATATGTTAGCGGAAAAACCTAGCAAGAGAATCTGCAAACCTCCCAAGGCGCTATTATATGTCCTCCCAAAGCAAAACCTCGAAAGAGCATTTTCCAGATCTCCCAGGGAGCTATTATATGCTAGAGGCAAAACCTAGCAAGAGAATCTGCAAACCTCCCAGGGCGCTATTATATGCTTATCTACACAACTTGTCCACGGCCACAGAGTATCAACCTGATACTCACCATACATCATCCCGATGTACACATGATCATCCTGATCATCAACACTGCATCATCCTGCTGCATGTCATCTGGAGCAACATCCTGAAGCTTGTCATCCATGATCATCCTGACCATATAATGCATCCACCTGATGCATACACAGTATCTTCCTGATACATATCATCATACATGATCTACCTGATCATACAATGTATCCACCTGATACATATACAAATACATGATCCACCTGATCATACCTGATACATATCAACATACATGATCTACCTGATCATATCCAACATACAACATGATGGGTACATACATATACATATAAATGATCCAACTGATCATATCCAGCATCCAACATGATGCGAAAAATACATATAAATGATCCAACTGATCATATCCAACATCCAACATGATGCATACATATAGAGCAGTAACTGGAGCATCGTCCGGATGCTCATCATCCAGTGCTTATATCCACAGCCATGGAAGGATCCTCCTCTCACCATGCTCAGAATGGCTTCTGCAAATGTGTCCATCACTTCTTCCTTAAAGTGTAATCAATCTGAAAAACACCAAGCCTCTCTCTGAAGTATTCGAACTTCACTCTGGCTAGTGGTTTCGTCAGCACATCTGCAACCTACTCATTCGTCGCAACATATAGGAGCTTCATTGTTCCTCTCTGCACCATATCCCTGATATAGTGATATTTTATCTCAATGTGTTTCGACCTATCATGGAACACCAAGTTCTCAGACAGCTTCACACAACTCTGGTTATCACAAAAGATACCAGTAGCCTCCAGTGGGAGATCAAATAACTCAGACAGTAGCTTCTGGAGCCATACTTCCTCACAACTAGCCGAACATGCTGCAACATACTCTGCCTCGGCTGTACTTAGTGCTATGCAGGACTGCTTCCTACTAAACCAGGAGATCACACCTGATCCCATATTGAAGCAACACCCATATGTGCTCTTCCTATCTGTAGCACTGCCTGCCCAATATGAATCAACATAACCCTGCAAGTTAAACTTTTGATTCGCAACATACTTGAGCCCATAGTCAACCGTACCCTTCAGGTACCTCAGAATATGCTTTACAACAACCAGGTGAACATCTCTAGGATCTGTCAGGAACTGGCTCAATGTGTTCATTGTAAAGCAGATATCTGGTCTCATGTTCGTCAGGTACATCAATTACCCAATCATCTGATGATACACAGTGACATCAACTAGATCAGATGAAGCATAACACAGAAGCTTCAGGTTTGATGCCATAGGTGTGGCCATGTCCTTGCAGTCCATCATCCCAAACCTCTTCAGGATCTCTACTACAAACTTCCCTTGTCCAAGGAAGATTCCATCTGCACTCTGCCACACCTCCATGCCTAGAAAGTAGTGCATCATCCACAAGTTCTTTATCTCGAACTCGGCAGCAAGCTTTCGTTGCGTGTCGGAAATCAATCTATTCTCACCTGTAACAAATAGGTTATCCGCATACAAAAGTAGTATCATTGGATTGCCTTCCTCAACTTTGTAGAAAAGGTTGGAATCCGCTTTACTCTTGGTAAAGCCCAAACTGGATAGAAAGCTGTCTATCCTACCATACCAAGTTCTGCACATATATGACTTCCCGTCATGTGTCTCAAAAAACAAGTGGCTGCTCCACATACACTTCCTTTTCGACTACACCATTCAAGAAAGTTGTCTTGACATCCATATAGTGTATCTTCCATTTCATCACTACAGCCAGAGCAAGTACTGATCTGATGGAAGTGTTCCTGGCTATAGGTGTAGAAGTCTCTTCATACTCAATCCCTTTTTCTGGGAGAAGCCACGAGCTACAAACCTCACTTTGTATTTTTCTATGCTACCATCTGCAGCATGCTTGATCTTACATATCCATTTGGAAGTCACAGTAGACTTCCATTCAGGTCTTGGGACTACATCCCAAACATCATTCTTCATGATCGACTGGTACTCCTCGATCATGGCATTCTTCTCGAATCCTGGGAACTTCATATATTCAATATCTTCAATAGATAACTTTGTTGCTGAAACAAATGTTGTAGTCCTTCTTTTGTAGGTTCTCGTATACGATCTTTCCTACAAAAAATTTAAATTGCATGATTAGAAACTTCTCATAGTTTTTAAAACAAATTCTTACACATAACAAAATATGTCATACAGTCATGCAATTATTCAATGCTTCAATACAACATTCATCCATATCCTGTAACTTTTTAGATGCCTTCCAATCTCTACCAGAACATTGTTAAGAGTTTGCACTACTCCCAACATGTCAGCAAAGAGCTTTCATTCTAGATAAGTAGCAATGGAATGTTGTACAGTGCCATAGGCCACTTACCCATCACATGCATATTAGTAGTATATTGTTCATTAATGGAATTATTCTAATATGCATAATACACACCCTAAGTCTAGTAACATCAGTATATACATCATTGAATAGTATTATTTAAACAATCAAATATGCAAGAAATGATAATTCAAATACTTATCTTTGTTTGTTTGTTGGGTTGACTCCCTCTCATTCTTTGCTTCCTCTCTGCAACTCCATTCTGATGTGGATTGTGAGAAGTGGTCGACTCCCTCTGAATATCTACATCCTTGCAGAAACTACTGGAGTGTGCTCCCACTTGATCTTTGCTTCTTGGATTACCTGTCCTTGGACTTATATCCATCCTCGATCACTATGCATGCTTACTGGTATCATTATTGCGTTATCCTCGAGATCTCATATATAATCATACATTCATTAGTATAATCTCAATACTATCAAAACACAATAATCTTTAAACATGTATAGCCATGATCATTTCATACACAGATAATAAGCATTAGCATTTAAGGTTTCAGGGAGAACTTCTTTTATTCATGCATATTCATATTTGACCATAGGACTCTTCTGGTTAGTCATATCATCAATCAAGGTAAGAGACATAATATGCATAAACCCTTGATTACTTAAACCTATAACTTCATGAATAATCATAATAATTCATGCCAAGTATACTTATATAAGATATCCTAACACAAGGTAGGATTCTAACTTGATATAGGAAAAACATACTTGGATTAGCATGCTAGCTAGTTATGTCTAACATACCCGCATAATGTCTTCTTGTTCTCTTCAATGACTTGTTCTAGTAACCTGCATATCTCATAGGTTAACCATTATAGAACCAAGTTATACATACCTCGTAAGTAGATCTTCTATGTGAGCCATGACAATGGATAAATCTTTGTCTTCATGTCACCATGATCATATGTTCTTGAACTAGAACATGATTTTTCTTTGGTGTACCTTTCATGTTAGCGGACAACATAAACCTCATACAACACCATAATGCATTACTACAATCATAAGTGTCAACACCCTAATCGATGAATATCTTCTATCGTGCATTCATAATTTTATTAAGGTGATACGACAAGTCTAAAGTTAATCAAGATTGTACTAACCTTAATGAAGACAAACATACCATAAACTTAATTATGAACAGAATTCGAAACACACCTGTCGAGATTGCATGTAATCTTCTTATGTAAGGCCTTAGCCTTATCTCCCTCTGAAACTGGAACTTCTTCACTTATGTAGGTGACCAATCCATTTTCTTCTAGGATTAACCCAATCCACTTGATTTGTAGAAACTGGATCTAGAGCTGAATTGGGTTTGTCAGGGAAACCCTAAAAATTCAAACTTTGAATTTCAAACTTCTGAAAGGATAGAAAGATGCGCCTTTCTAAGCTGGTCAAGCTGGTATACTTAGAAAACTGCAAAGTTTCACCCCTCAAAATTGCCTTTTAGTTTTTCGGATTCACTGGGGAGGACCCTGAATTAGGGTTTGAGTTTCCTAGAGCTTCACCCAACCAAAAAGTTTGATTCAAAGCTCTAAGCTTCTATTTTTTTGAGGATCTTCCAGCCGTGGTCACAGATTTCCAAAATTCCAACTTTTGGAGAAGCCCTAATTTTCCATCTTTCCAATCAAAGTCCCGAACTGGGGTTTGATCAAGCCCGGCCTTCTTCCCAACCAGAAAATATGATCTTGGTATCTAAATTTCGATTTTGATGAGTAGCATCTAGCCGTGGTATCCGATTCCAAAAATTCCAACTTTCTTCGAAACCCTGAATTCCCAAAGCCATGAATGAAGGTGCTAAAAAATAATTTTTTTTTGACAAAAATATGCGCCTAATTGTTTCTAGTGTAACTCCAAGCTTTCCAATCCACAGGGTCTGAAAATTCTATCTGTGGTATCCCGAACTATCACCTTTCCAACCCCACAGGTCTGACCTCAATTGGAGTCTCTGAGAGAGAGTTATGCCAAGTGTCGCAACGTGACCTGTTTATGGGATAAAACAGGAGAGCAAACTTGTACGACGTTCCACGTGTCACTGGTTCAGTTTCGACCTCTGAAAAAGTTACCTGAGAAATTAAAGTCCGTACACTACTTGTTAATTTTTACAAAATTTCATTTGGAGCTTTTTAGCCTAAGTTATGACCTTTTTTCCTAGGTCACCTGTTTATGACTCAGATCTGGAAGAGGCAAAAACCCTAGATTGTACAGATCATAAAACACAAAGTACAACGAATTAGAAGTTTTACTTTGGACACAAGGTACATGGGGATCTAATCTTCGACCTATAAAAGTTTCAGATCCGAAAACTTTTCCAAAATGGATTTATAGAGAAAGTTCTACAATGACTGGTTTTTGCTATTTCAAGCCCAAGCATCGCAAGTGCAACAAGTGTCATACATGCCATACCATGCCTTCTTTCAGGCTAGCTCTGATACCATGTAAGTTTTTTAGAATTTACTTCAATCTGATATACGATCTTAACTGAGAGAACAACATGTACAACATATCTACAGCATATCAATCATGGACACAATAATGCAAGCACACAAGAGACACAGAATTTACTTGGGGAAAACCATAAAAGTGAAAAACCCCAATAACTTCCTCAGAGATAGATAGAGCAATGATACAACCCAAGCATAAGAGATAGACATCTCCTAGCAGAGGCTTCTCCTCCCCCACAAGTGCACCACTCTCCAAAGAGTGTGTGAGAAAATAGAATGATGAAATAGAGTGCCTCCCGCACTCTATTTATACTTGACTTGACTTGCCTAATAACCTTTACTAGGTCAACCTTAACTTAACCACATAACATAATGCTGATTGGGCCAACCCCCAATAGGGTGGTCTAATAACCCTTTGACCCACATTTTCGACCCCCAATAGGGTGTTCTAATAACTGTTATAGCTTAAAATTACACTTCTCTGTCCGTGACGACACTTGTATCGCTTGGTCGCATGACGACACATCTTGAGATCAAGTTTAGTCACACAACAGGACAATTATGGATTGAAGGGTCATTTGGGACATTAAAAATGGTTTAAATTACCTCACTCTTGGCCCATTTGATGGTTATAACCCTTAGGAACATTTTTCCAGACCAAACCATCTCCTGAAAATCATCAGAAAACCCTGTTTTTGGCCATTTTTCTCCCAAAACGTTGGTTTCCTATGCATACAGTAGGGCATACTAGGATGTGTGTGCGACTCTTATGCCTATAGAGTAGCGCACACCTTGGAAAATATGCAACTCCACTTCAATAAAGTAGCGCACACCTCAGAAATGTGCTACTCTGCTTCACTAGAGTAGCGCACACCTTGAAAAATGCGTTGGTTTGCAGTAGGAAGAGTAGGGCATTTTCCTGTACTAGTCAAAAACTTGAATTTTGGTTTAGTTGAGTTGGTTGGGGAACCTCCTGATCGGTTATAACTGCTTTTCCTCTCCTTCATTGACTATATAAGGAAGGTAGAAGGGCCATGTGAGGGGACCAAGCCTATAAGAATGTTATGATGGAGGAATGGAGACCCTCATCCCCCTCTCTTGTGCCTCAATTTCTGATAAACCCTAGCACAGTTGATTAAAGGTTGGGATCCTTGGAGAACAAAAGAAATAGACCTTGAATCTAGGTCTCGTGAAGTGCCAAGCTTGAAGGAAAGTATAACTTTATGTACTTGCTTCATTCATTAATAAAGATCAGACGTTCTTCCCTTTCCAAATATGACCTATTCATGTGTGTCTCAGATTTGATTACAGTTTGCTTATAGTTTGATGTCTTATTATGTCATAGATATCAGTCTTATATATGTATTCAAATGTATTTGAGAAAGGTATCAAATTGTTTTGCAGGTGTGGGCATAGCGATACTTGATAGCATTGAAGAGCAAGGAAGGGAAAGCTTGGATCAACCTTCTGAATAAGGTGCATCTATCTCTAATCTTAATCTCTTCACTTACTTATTGTACTTATAGAACATTTGTAGGTTTATCTTTCATACCTGTAAGTTGGTAGTTTCTCCCCTGAACTATAGGTGTATTTTCCTCACAACAATAACCCTTTGACCCACATGACTTATACAGGGCCGACCCCAACAAGGTGGTCTAATAACCCATCAAGTATAAGTTACGACACTTACAATATAAATGACGACACTTCTGCATAGAGGAATAATAACATCTCTATAGGAATACAATATACATATATGTGAAATACATTTCGAAGTTACATATACATCAACAAAGAGAAATTTTAAAAAAGGTGAAAATTCGAATAATGACTTGTGGAAGAAAAGGTCAATTCTATTTAATTTACCATATTGGGAGGTATGTGCACACATTATCTTAAGGCCTAAAATGTACGATGCTTGAAGGATTTCATTGTGTTTAATATGAATATATTGTTTAATTTTTCTTTGATGTTATAATTCACTACGTTTTTATACGGTTGGATGCAGAAAATCCTAGTGCGTCACAATTTAGATTTAATGCATGTGGAAAAAAATGTATGCGAAAGTATTTTAGGAACCCTTCTAGATATAAAAGATAAATCAAAGGATGGGAAAAATTCTCGTGATGACTTACAACAGTTGGGTATAAGGAGGTCCCTGTGGCCACAACAAAAAGGAAAAAAAAATTTCTTCCACCCACACCACACACTCTTTCAAAAAAGGAGAAAGAGATTCTTTGTCGTGTTTTGTTCACCTTAAAAGTTCCAGATGGATATAGTTCAAACCCTAGAAATCATGTATCTATGAAATATCTCAAGCTTCATAGTATGAAAGCACATGATAGCCATGTTCTCATGCAAAAAATCCTTCTAGTAGCATTGTGCCATGTGCTACCAAAAGCAGTTCGAAACACTATTTGTAGGCTTTGCTTCATTTATAGGTGAATTTGTGCAAAAATGGTGGATCCAACAGATCTTGATAACTTACAAGATGATGTTGTGGAAAAATTGTGCTTACTCGAAAAATATTCCCCCCCTTCATTCTTCGATATAATGATACATTTGACTGTACACTTGGTGCGAGAGCTACGTTATTGTGGACCAGTTGCATATCGATGGATGTACCCTTTTGAAAGGTCAGTTAAATGTTATTAAGTGTAAATCCACACAAATTCCAGCATTTTATGTGCATATAATAATAATACATTACTAGCAACTCTTTATTCATACTTTTGATTTCTCTACAAATTGTGTGTTTTTTTCTAGGAACATGAAAGTTTTCAAAAGTTTTGTGAAAAATAAGAATAGGTCCGAAGGCTGCATAGCTGAAAACTACATTGGAGGAATCCATAAAATTTTGTGTTGGATATGTTGAAGGTATGGATAATATTGAAAGCATGCCTAGTAGAAATGAATCTTGGGACGATGAAGAAGGAGAGGTTGGACAATATGGGAAGGCCTTATCTAGTGGAACTTCTATTGAATTAGATAAAACTAGTTTGTTACAAACCCACTGATGGATCTTGCACAACATAGATGAAATTCAACCTTGGATAGAGTAAGTAATAAGCACATACTTATGAAATCATTTTTTATTATAATATATCGCAATTTTTTCATAAATTGTCTATTGACATTACTTGAAAATAGGATGCACTTGATAGAAATTGCCAATAGTAACATCCAAGCCCAAAAAGATGAAGTCTTACTGCAAACCAACAATTTAATGATTGGTTAAGAAAACAGGTATTAATATGTTCTTCATATTAAATTTAATTGAACTTCATTGATCAAGACTATTATGATGTATGAAGGTGAGATTCTTTAATATATTTTGAAATTGCATGGTTTTCTAACGATATTTCAAAATTTTAAGGTGGAAGGAAAAGAAAATATTTCTGATACTCTTAAATGGTTGGCATGTGGCCCAAGGAAATATGCAACTAAGTATGATGGCTACTTAATCAATGGGTGTATATTTCATGTTAAAATATTAGAAGATGTCAGGGCCACCCAAAATAGTGGTGTGTGCATAGATGCACAAACATTAATGAGATCAAGTGCAAAGGATAAAAACCTTATACCTCAAACGACAACATATTATGGAGTGATTCAAGAAATAATGTTATTGGACTACTATTTAGTGTAGTATCCATTGTTCAAATGTGATTGGATAGATGTACACAAGAAGAATGGAAAGAAAGTTGATGAAATTGGTTTCACCATGGTGAATCTGAAGAGATGCTTGAGTAAGAATAGACTGCAAGATGATCCATTTATTATAGCATCACAAGAGAAACAAGTGTTTTATGTATAAGATTCGGTAGAGAATGACTGGTGTGTAATTTTGACATGCCCTCTGAAAGGATCAAGAAATTGTAATATATATGATTTGTAGTATTGTTGTGGCCACAACAGATCCCATGCTTAGCTAAAGCACGAGAGCCCCATTTTTAATCGATTTGAAGGTATATGGGTAAGTTTCTCTTTGTAAATATGATTTTCTGTTTAGGTGTCTTTAAACATTACTGCCCATGTACCCGTACTTCATTTTCGCTGCTTGATCTAGGTTTTCTTTAAGTGTTTGGTTTGCAAAAATCTTTATGTTTTGACTATTTTGACATTTCTCTTGGAAAACCCGAAACCCGAAATTTGGAGAACCCGAAACCCAAAATTTGGAGAACCCGAAACCCGAAATTTGGAGAGCCTGAAACCCGAAACCCAAAAGTTTCGGGCGCGGGAAGTTGCTGTTTTCATTTTGGGATTTCTGTCATCCCGAAACCCGAAACCCAAAAGTTTCGGGTGTGGGATTTCATTTCTTTTTGAAGTTTTGTTTTACCGAAACCCGAAACTCGATGATGTCACGTTTTGGGATCTAGGAATTTTGTTTGCGAGTTTTAATAAACCCAAAACCCGAAACCCGACACTGTCACATTTCGGGATTCGGGAGTGCATTTTTGTTTACGTTGCATTCAATTGCATTCCGAAACCTGCAACCCTCAATTTTCGGGTTGCGGCTTTTGGAAACTTGGTTTTAATTTGGTCATATTTTCGAAATCCGAAACCCGAAACCCGCCGGTTTCGGTTTTTGACTTTCGGGAGTGGTAAATAAAATTTTTTGTTATGTTTTGAACCCGATCCCGCGCTTCACATCGGTTAATCGCAACTGTCCATTTCTCTTAATCCTACGGTCGTGATTTAATTGGGGTAAATTGATAAATATAGGTTTTTATTTACTTTTCTTTGTCATTTTTACTCACCGAGTTACTCCGCTAAGCTGATTTTACTGTGGATTTGGTCGCTGAGGGTCGTTATTGCTGGTTTTTAGTTGTTTCTAGGATTAGTTGTTTCGGTTGTTGTGTATTATGTTTAGAAGTTTGGTTATTTTGGCTTTTATAGGGGTCGTTTTGGTAATTTAATTTGATCCTCCCAGGTTTTGTAGATTACACCTTTTTCGATCTCCACAGTATGACTCTAATCTTTCTGTTAAATCAGCAATCTGCATTTGATCTCGCAGGTGAAATCAAACTCCTGTCTTAGCCTTTCCGCAGTCATCTTTTTCACTTCAACTCTTATTTTATTTCAAATCCGAGGCTATGATTATTGATATGAATAGACTTGTAATGATGAGCTTCCAAGTGCTTTTTAATTCATGCAAACTTCGATTGAATTTGTACCTCCGCATGGATCCAGATCCGGTTAGCACATGATATAACTCGCTTCATTACAGTTTGCATGATTGCAGTGTCCCAATCGTAATAATTTGACCATTGTGACCGGCTCTGCTCAATCATTTTCCATTCTATCATTTGGCCTTGAATTGGAAACGAATATGAAAGCCTTCAGCTTGTCCTTTATATTCTATAAGAGTAAAATTTTGCATGCTTATGTTGTAAGTTTCTTCTTGACATATTTGGTATGAGCAATATTCAAATAGGAAATGACCCCCTTCATGTGTGTTTCGAGAATTAAGAATTTCTATCTTTGATGTATCAAGAACCTTTGTCACCGCCTTTTGATGCGAGTATTCTTCATTCAAGCAGCGATAGCGAACAAGAAGACGTTCAAGTCCCGTCTGTCTACATGCAATTCCTAGAGAAGAAGGAAAGGAAGGTTTCTAAAGAGCCAATTGATCAAGATGATACTATTATACGAGATTATATAATCAATGAGGAACTTGATATTCCGCCAATTTCTTCTGACGTGGACCCTTTAACGGATTTCTCTGTTTTTGAGAACATAGTCTCTCATCCAGAAGTCCTTGCGGTGAGTTCTCTACAAACCAAATCATCTGTTGTTGATAATGAGTAGGTTGGATCTTTCTAATTAAGGAATATATCTTTAAGAATCTCTTTGAAAGGTGAAGGAAATCATGTAGTCAGAAAAATGGCAAGGTTTCTTGGATCAATAGTTGGAACAGACTCATTACTGATTTTGGAATCCCTATTCTATAGGATTCATTTTTGTACTCTGTTGTAATTTAGTATTTAAGGAAGAATACCTCTTGGAGGAAAGGGTTGGAATTTTTGGAATTGTAATTCAGCAGAGGATAAGACTGAGGATACTCTGTGGCCAGATTCATTGTAATTTTGGTACAAGACATCTTAATACAATAATGTTATCTTCGGATCCATCTTCTAATTATCACTTAAATTTCTTTAAGGATTTCTGATTTTATGTTCCAGATTGTCATCCGCTATACATATGAGCTCTTGTTGGATATATAATGAATACATAGATCTGTTGTATTGGTTTTTCTGTATAACTGATGTGTGTATGAAAATATTTGATTAAATTTCTTTAATTAAATACTTTCTTTATCGATTTTTGCAATTGATCAGACATATATATTTTCAATCATTGTTGACTTTTCAATCAACAAAAGGATAACAGGTTATATCTTGATGGTCTTCAAGCTTGGATTATTGTTGTTTAATTTTCATTAAATAAATCATAATTTAAGTCAGCAAATATCTCATCTAAAGCAATTTCTGTTAAAGGTGATAGATTGTTTGTTCTCTTACACCTCAAGGTTCATCTGCATAAACATCAAGCTTTTCATTTTAGAGTAGATCTGACTTAAGATTAGGTTCTTTTTCTAAATAGGTTAAGTTAGAATTGCTCACTGTTTTCCATACCTTTGTTTCCCTAAATTGGGAAACTGATCTTAATGATCAAACCACTTACTCATAGAGTGCCAGCGGAGGCCAAATATCCGTGGGTGATTACCTCACCAAACAGCTCGAGGATAGAATTGCCCTTGCATAGGGTCTTTTGAAGCCTTTGGCTGGGTTTTCATCCCTTGTTGTGTGCCTTGGAATCCATTCCAGCACCTTGCACTTACCCTGCACACCCGAGGCATCAACAAATGGCGCTAGAAGGAGGACCACTAGTATAACATGCATAAGCAAACCGCTAATAAACCTCCTCCAGCAAATACTTCAACGGTTCAAACCCGAAGCGAGTCCAGGGCTTCGACATCTGAACAACCAACTAATTCACGACCTACATTTCTCCCTGTTACATCTGTGCAACCTACAGTTATACCTGTCACACCTTTGATACAACAGGAGAATAGAGGGGAAATCATTTTCACATCACCTACAAGGGACCCATCTCGTTAGAGCAGATATTGAAAACATCTTCCGATAGGGTCTTAAGAGTAGAACAACGACTTGCCGATCAAAGACGACATGGTCTGGCAGCCTTAAATTTAGAAAATATTCTATAGACTGGTGGTCGGGAAGATCAGCAAATTTCCACTACACAGGCTAGTGACTCACAGATTCAGTACACCACTAATCTAAACACATAGGATCAACACACAGTTGATCAACAACCTGAAAACCAAGAGTCGATCCATCAACCAGATTCTCCATAATATAACCGTGAGACCACTCTCACAGGAACACAAGGTCAGCAAAATTTTGGAACTGGTGGTCCACCACCATCTCCTCCTTCATCTTCATCATCTTCCTTAGACGGTGAGAATTCTTCTATCTCGTCCTCGGAAGAAGAAGAGTGAGAACCTCCGATGGCAGGAGAAGGGAAAAATAGACCTTGGCTCAACCAAGGTGCAATTTTCATATTAGGAGATCAACATAGATTGCCAAAGAACCCTGAGAAATGGCTGCCTGAATTCAACCCTGATGATAAGATACCTGCATTGGATCACATAAAAAATTTCATGCAGGCAATCAGGCTTAGAAGCATGGTACATGAGGATGTAGTATGCAGACTTTTTCCCTATACTTTTGAGGGTAGAGAAACCACTTGGTATTTTTCCTTACCAGCCCAATCTACAACTTCCTGGGATGAATTCGAGAAACATTTTACCCATAAATTCGGGGATGCAAAAACACCGCAAGATCTTGTCTTAGAGTTATCCTCCATGGAAATCAAAGGAAAAGAAAGGGTAAAAGAATTTAACCAAAGGTTTTCATATCTCAAAAACAGAATTCCTACCAATCTTCTTCCTGCTGAAGAATTGTTGGTAGCTTATTATGAAAAAGGTATGCCTGTCCCTATCGCAATGTGGGTCAAGAGGGCACAGAAAGGTACTTTACTGGAAGCATTTGATGAAGCAATCCAAGTTGAGAAGGACATGTTTTGTCTGAAAGACAGCCCTGAAACTTCAGAAGAACAACCTTCCACTTCCAGAAAAATAATTGAGAACGCCCCTAAACCCACTGTTCAAAACAAGGATCCATTTGATATGACTAACATGAAGAAATTCCTTCAAAGGATGTCAAATGAGATGGTGGATTTGAAGAAGAATACTAATGATAATCAGAATTAAAACATAGGTTTTGGAAGGCCACCATTTAGGAGACCTTACCAGCCTCCACAAAATCCACCACCACCAAATCCGGCAGATGCACTCACAAACGATGAACTCTATTCTATTTTTAGAGCATTGGCAGCAGAATCTCAAGTCACCCATGACACTTCCAACGAACAGACCATCCCGGATCCACCACTACCTGAAGAAGAAGAAGAAGGTGATCCACAGGTCGATGCTATGGGTTGCTTTTCAGAACTTCCTATGTGTGAAGAAGAAGAAGAACCTGAGGCGGTGTTTAACAAAAAACATCCTTATAACACAAGGTCAAGACCACAGCCACCTCAAGAACCTTCATCTTCTCCTCCTGTTCCCACAAAAAATAAGACTGTCCCACAAAAGGATACAATCCTCCCTGAAATGGAGTACAATCTAGTTGAAGATTTAAAAAGAGTTAAAACAAACATCTCTCTGTTTGAGCTACTTAAGATCCCTACTATGAGGGATTCCTTACCCAAAAGCATGATAGTCAAACAGCCAAGAGAGTCACAAAGTAATAATCTAGACTCTATTACTAAATATGATGATCAGAAACTAGCAAGCAAGAGGACTCCTCCTTTCGTGCTAACTTTTGAAAATTTCAATTGAAACATGTAGAACTGCATGATAGATTCAGGAGCATCATCAAATGTGATGCCCCTCTCTGTTTGTAGGAAATTGAATGCAACGTGGGAGCCCTGCCCAACCCAGATTGTGCAACTTGATAGATCCAAAGTTAGAGTTGTTGGTAAGTTGAAAAATGTTTTGCTTACACTGTCAGCTGATCCCAGGATCCATCAGACAGTTGGCATCATGATAGCTGACATCCCGGAGGCCCATGGGATGTGGTTAAGCAAGGACTGGTCATAGAAACTTAAGGGTTACTTTGCGACCAAATGGTCCCACTCATTGTTTCCCTACAATGGTCAACCGAATAAAATTAAGATCAATAGAGAACCTTGTATGAAACAGACAGTCACTGATCTTAATGATTCAAGCGAACCTACTAGTTATCCCACCTCTCGTGTAGAGCAATTTACTTTCAATACCTTTTTTGGTGAATTCCCAGCTAATACCTCACCAGAAGAAAATATTCAAAACAAATCACATATTACTCATGTTACTTCTATACCTTTCTCTGGTGAAATTGTGCATAATGTATATAATGTAAATACAAATTTTAGGTTAGACCCTGTCTTATGGACTTTATTTTTTGATGGTTCCAAGTCCAAGGAAGGAGTTTGAGAAGGTTGTGTCCTAATTGATCCTAAGGGAATGAAAATTATGATTGCTTCCAGGTTAGAATTCGATTGCACTAATAATGTAACTGAGTATGAGGCTCTGGTTCAGGGACTCAAGAAGGATTTTGACTTAGGTGTGCAGGTGATTGAATGCTATGGAGATTCCAAAATTATAGTTAAGCAAGTCAGAAATAAGATACACTGCTTATCTCCATGCTTGGCTAATTATCAAAAGATGGTAAGAGATTTAACCAACTCATTTTTAGCATTCAATATTAAATCAGTTCCCAGATCACAAAATTTTGATGCAGACTTGTTAGCAAATACAGCGTCTAGACTGATCCCTCCAGAAGGTCTGTCTCCTCAAACTTTTTCCATTGAATTGATGTACAGACCCTCTATTCTGGATCATGTGACTAATTGGAAAGTATTTGATGATGACCGACAGATACTTGACTTTCTCACGACTCAGGATACATTCCAAGATATGGCCATTGATGAAGCAGAACATGAAAAGTCACTCGCTGATCTCTCAAACGTTATCCCAAAGTCAGTGATCAATCTAGAAAAGTTTTATGATTTGCAAGACAAATTCAAATCTCAAACTAATTGTAAAACTCAAAGCTCATCCCTGAACTATGAGCGAGTCAATTTAGGCTTTGAGCAGGAACCACGTTTCATCAATTTGGGAGTTGATTGTACCCCTAAAGAACGAAGGGCCATCATTGCATTGTGTAAACAGTATAAAGATTTTTTTGCCTGGACTTATGACGAATTGAAAACATTTGACACCAGCGTCATGTTTCATAATATACCCATGAAACCAGAGGTTAAGCCATTTCAACAAAAGCTGCGGAAAATGCATCCTAGCTTAGAGCTATCGGTAAAAAAGGAGTTGGAAAGGCTGCTCACTGCTCGAGTTATCTTTCCAGTCAGACACACTCAATGGATAGCTAATTTAGTACCTGTCCGTAAGAAAAATGGTGAAATTCAACTGTGTGTTGATTTCAGGAACCTGAATCGGGCTTTTGAGAAAGACAACTATCCTAATCCACCAATGGAACAGATTCTTCAGAAGGTAGCCGTGTCGGAGATGTTTTCCCTCCTAGACAGTTTTTTGGTATATAACCAAGTTATGGTTGCTCCATACGACCAATTAAAAACAGCTTTCAGGAACCCTTGGGGCACTTTCGCCTATAGGCGGATGCCTTTCGGGTTAATCAATGCAGGAGCTACTTGCCAAAGAGCTATGGACATAGGTTTCCGAGTGTTAACGCATAATTCTGTCGTAGTTTATCTTGATGATATCACTATTTACTCCAAGAGGCGACATGAACATGTGTTTTCTCTGAAACAGGTTTTTGACCGTTGCAGGAAATTCAGCATTTCTCTCAACTCGAAGAAATCTATTTTCGCAGTAACAAAAGGAAAGCTTTTGGGATTCATTGTTTCAAAAGAAGGTATGATTATTGATCCCAAACGGACAAAGGCTATTTCAAAGATTGGGTTATCGAGATCACGCAAAGCAATGCAATCCTTCTTAGGTAATATTAATTTTGTACGTAGATTTGTACCAAATTTTGCCCAGATTGTTAAACCATTACAACTTTTGGTCAAGAAATATGTGCAGTTTACTTGGTCTTAGGAACAAAGAGATGTGTTTATCCAAATTCGAAAGGCTATTGCTGAAGCTCCTGCTCTCATGTCCCCAGATTTTGATAAGGATTTCATTCTTTATACTTTTTCCACTGATTTTTCTTATGTAGCTATCCTCACACAAAAGCATGAAGATGATGCAGAAATCCCGATCTCTTTCATGAGCTCAACATTTAAGGGTGCAGAGCTTAATTACTCACATATTGATAAGCAAGCCTATGCGGTCTATAAGTCTGTCAAACATTACAGGCCCTACTTGTTGAAGTCTCGAACTAAAGTCATTGTTCCATACTCTACCATTAGAAACATCCTCATCCAGAAAGAATTAGGGGAAAAGAGGGCCCATTGGATGACGACCCTACAAGAATATGATATTGAGATCAGACCAGCTAAAATTGTCAAAGGACAAGGTCTTTGTCTTCTTACCGCTCAATCTAATGACCCTACACAGCAGCAATCCGAATGGGATCAAGAGGAAGAAGTTCCCTCAGGTGTTGTTAACATTATCGATGCTCCAACATCTGAATGGTATGATGATATCATATTTTTCCTGAACCATGGGTTTGCTCCCGAAACCCTTGATTTTAAGAAAAGAAGGGCTTTGAGACTAAAAGCTGATCCTTATTAGTTTATTGATCAAGTTCTTTTCAGGAAAAATTATGATGGAGTATTTATTAGGTGCTTGGAAAAACATGAAACTGATCACATCTTATTTCAATTTCATGAAGGACCTGCTGGAGGCCATTTTTCTGGAGAGACTACAGCACATAAGATTCTCAGGGCTGGATATTATTGGCCCACGTTGTTTAAAGATGCCTACACTTATGTAAGGAAATGTGAACCATATCAGAAATGCACAGGCAAGTTTAAGAAACCTGCATTTCCTCTTCAACCAGTCACAATTCAGTTTCCATTCCAACAAAGGGGATTGGATTTTGTCGGGCCTATAAACCCTGCTTCATCCCTCCAACATAAGTATATTCTTACAACAACTGACTACTTCACGAGATGGGTGGAGGAAACCCCTCTTAAACAATGTAATGCCAGTCAAGTAATTTCCTTCCTTGACAGTTAGATCATCACATGGTTTGGCACTCCTGAGTACTTAGTTTTCGATAATGCATCCTACTTCTCTTCAATTGATATAACTGAATATGCCTTTGAAAGGGGGATTAAGATTAATTTTTCTGCCAATTATTACCCGCAAGGCAATGGTTTGGCTGAGTCGTCAAACAAAAATCTGATAAATATTCTCAAGAAGACTGTATCTTCTCATCACAGAGATTGGCACACACAGTTATATAATGCTTTATGGGTAGATCGAATAACCCCAAAGGTGGCCATTGCAAATTCCCCCTGCTGTCTTGTTTATGGAAAAGAAGCCATCCTTCCTACTAATCTCACCATCCCTTCACTACAATTGTCTCAGTCTATCCAAGAAGATGATTCTTCCCCTCTCCAGCATAGAATAGAAACTCTCTTGAAGCTAGAGGAGGATAGGGAAATAGCTAAGAACAAATTGTATCATCATCAGCAGATGGTGAAAATATGGTTTGATGAAAAATATTCATCTGACAGGGAATTTTCTGTTGGTGACCTGGTTCTAAGATGGGATAAGAAACATAAAGATAAGAACCAGTATACCAAGTTTCAGCGCCTTTGTCTAGGACCTTCCATTATTACAGAAAAGAATGGTCCCAGCACTTTTCAATTACAGACACTGGAGGGAGTTATAGACACCTTCCCAGTGAATGTGTCTCTTTTCAAAAAGTATTTTGTTTGAACAATCCGTTGCACTTGTACATAGGTGTGGTTTTTTTTTCAGTCTTTTGTTTTCTTGCATTGACATTTTGATTAGTCTTCTTGTTTGGTTTTGGTTTTCATTAATAAGGCTTCACACATGTGGTAATGGCTTATGATCACTTTTCTTAGCAACAATTACTTCTGAAGTCTCAGCATTGTTATCAATCTTACTTTCTGGATTTTGATTAGAATTTACTCTGAAGAAACACAGTCAAATAAGTGCAGTGCCTTTGGATACTTTTCACTTTGACCATTATCTTTCACAATGCTTTATTTGTATAATTGAGGTATGGAGGATGGTCATCATTTCTTTATCTGGTGTTTCATGGTTGAACGGCATATCATAATAACCTGACCAGCTTCGATTGCTCATGGATCCTTTTACAATCACTTTGAATATGAATTTTGTTTAAAATTATAAGTTACAAGGTGGGTGGTCTTGTTATCAAGTCATCCCATTAGGTTCATAGGTGTTTAAGTGGAATGACATCTTCACATCAAGCCACCACACTTGGAAGATGACTTTCAGTTCTACTGGAAGGTGGAAGATCCTATTACAGGCCGGTCCATTCATGATCCACAAAGCACTGGTGAGTAACATTACCACTATATGGTCACCAAGCCATGGTAATGCCTTGTAGCCTATGCCAAAAAAATAAATTGTTTGTCTTTCATTATGAGATTTTGTTGTATACAAGAACAAGGGGGTCTTATCACAAGCCATCCCTGCTATGATCATCGGTTTGATCTTGGACTGGAGTTATCACAATATGGTCACCAAGCCATGATAATTTCTTTTGGTCTTACGGCAAGAAGACAAGGAGTCTTGTCATCGAGCTAGTTTGACCAACTTTCGGATCAGGCCTGTGAATGGCATTGTTCCATTTGATCACCAAGTCAGTATAGTGGTCTTGTATCAACAAGGTTTTATGTATACAAAAAAAAGAGAAAAAGAAAAGATAAAGAAGTATGTATAATCCAAAAGTGATCACTGAACGTACATGTAACTAATAAACCAAGGTGATCTATAATTAGGGTATCCATGAGCATTTCTAAGACTGTCTCGAGGTTCAACACAAGCTGGTTTTCAATGATTACATCATGGTAAAGATTTGGTATTACTCTCTAAATCTCCTTATCAGATGAGTGTTATCTTTAAAATGGTCACTGTTTGAGATCTATCCATTTTCATGTTCACTGCTTGTTGAATGTTATCTTATGAGTATCTTCTTTGAATTGAGTTGCAAGAAAGTGGTTGATTAACATGTTGTCTTTAGTCATGATTTGATTGCAGAGATAATTGGTTCTTCCCAGCCAGTCACCATTTGTTGTGGCCACAACAGATCCCATGCGTAGCTAAAGCACGGGAGCCCCATTTTTAATCGATTTTAAGGTATATGGGTAAGTTTCTCTTTGTAAATATGATTTTCGGTTTAGATGTCTTTAAACATTACAGCCCATGTACCCGTACTTCATTTTCGCTGCTTGATCTGGGTTTTCTGTAAGTGTTTGGTTTGCAAAAATATTTAAGTTTTGACTATTTTGACATTTCTCTTGGCAAACCCGAAACCCGAAATTTGGAGAACTCGAAACCCGAAATTTGGAGAGCCCGAAACCCAAAACCCGAAAGTTTTGGGCACGGGAAGTTGTTGTTTTCATTTTGGGATTTCCATCATCCCGAAACCCGAAACCTGAAAGTTTCGGGTGCGAGATTTCATTTCTTTTTGAAGTTTTGTTTTACCAAAACCCGAAACCCGAAACCCGAAACCCAACGATGTCTTCGGGATCCGGGATTTTCATTTGCGAGTTTTAATAAAACCGAAACCCGACACTATCGCATTTTGGTATTCGGGAGTGCATTTTTGTTTACGTTGCATCCAATTGCGTTCTGAAACCCGCAACCCGCAATTTTCGAGTTGTGGCTTTCGGAAACTTGGTTTTAATTTGGTCATATTTTCGAAATCCGAAACCCGAAACCTACCGGTTTCAGTTTTCAGCTTTTGGGAGTGGTAAATAAAACTTTTTGTTATGTTTTGAACCCAATCCCGCACTTCACATCGGTCAATCGCAACCGTCCATTTCTCTTAATCCTATGGTCGTGATTTAATTGGGGTAAATTGATAAATATAGGTTTTTATTTACTTTTCTTTGTCATTTTTACTCGCCGAGTTACTCCGCTGAGCTGATTTTACTGTGGATTTGGTCACTGAGGGTCGTTATTGCTAGTTTTTAGCTATTTCTAGGATTAGTTGTTTCGGTTGCTACATATTATGTTTAGAAGTTTGGTTATTTTGGCTTTTATAGTGGCCGTTTTGGTAATTTAATTTAATCCTCCCAGGTTTTGCAGGTTACACCTTTTTCGATCTCCGCAGTATGACTCTAATCTTTATGTTAAATCAGCAATCTGCATTTGATCTCACAGGTGAAATCAAAATCCTGTCTTAGCCTTTCCGCAGTCATATTTTTCACTTCAACTCTTATTTTAATTTCAAATCCGAGGCTATGATTATTGATATGAACATACTTGTAATAATGAGCTTCCAAGTGCTTTTTAATTCATGCAAACTTTGATTGAATTTGTACTTCCGCATGGATACAGATCCGGTTAGCACATTATATAACTCGCTTCATTACAGTTTGCATGATTGTAGTGTCCCAATCGTAATAATTTGACCATTGTGATCGGCTCTGCTCAATCATTTTCCATTCTATCATTTGGCCTTGAATTGGCAACGAATATGAAAGCCTTCAGTTTTTCCTTTATATTCTGTAAGAGTAAAATTTCGCATGTTTATGTTGTAAGTTTCTTCTTGACATATTTGGTATGAGGAATATGCAGACAGGAAATGAGTGTTGACGTATATGTAACTTCGGAATGTATTTCACATATATGTATATTGTATTCCTATAGAGATGTTATTATTCTTCTATACAGAAGTGGTTGTATTCCTATAGAGATGTTATTATTGCTCTATACGGAAGTGTCGTCATTTATATTGTAAGTGTCGTAACTTATACTTGATGGGTTATTAGACCACCTTGTTGGGGTCGGCCCTGTATAAGTCATGTGGGTCAAAGGGTTATTAGACCACCCTATTGGGGGTTGGCCATGTGGGTCAAAGTGTTATTAGACCACCCTAGTGGGGTTCGGCCCAATCAGCATTATGTTAAGTGGTTAAGTTGAGGCCGACCTAGTTGAGTAAAGGTCAAGTCAAGTTAGTGTATAAATAGAGAGTGTGTCTCTCTCATTTTACACATTCTATTCTCTCACTCACACTGTGGAGAGTGGTGCAATTGTGGAGGAGGAGGCTCTGCTACTAGGAGAAGACTATCTCTTGTATTCTGGTTGTATCATTTCTCTATCTATCTCTGAGGAAGTTATTGGGGTTTTTCACCTTTATGGTTTTTCCCAAGTAAACTCTATGTCTCTTGTGTGCTTGCATTATTGTGTCCATGATTGATATGCTGTAGATTTGATATACATGTTGTTCTCTCAGTTAAGATCCTAGATCAGATTGAAGTAAATTCACAAAATTTAACATGGTATCAGAGCTAGCCTAAAAGAAGGCATGATATGGCATGTATGACACTTGTTGCACTTATGATGCTAGGGCTTGATATAGAAAAAACCATTCATCATATAAATTTCGCTATAAATCCGTTTTAGCGAAGTTTTTGGATATGAAACATTTATAGGTCAAAGATCTGATCCCCATGTACCTTGTGTCCAAAAGACAACCTCTAATTCGTGGTACTTTGTGATTTATGATCTGTACAATATAGGGTTTCTGCCTCTTCCAGATCTGAGTCAAAATCAGGTGACCTTGGGAAAAAGGTCGTGACTTGGGCTAGGAAGCTCTAGATGAAATTGCGTAAAAATAGACAGGTAGTGCACATACTGTACTATCTCAGGAAAAGTTTTCAGAGGCCGAAGTTGAACCAGTGACACATGGCACGCCGTACAAGTTCGCTCTCCTATATTATCCCATAAACAGGTCACGTTGCGACACTTGGCAGAACTCTCTCTCAGAGAATCCAATTGAGGTCAGACCTATGGAGATGGAAAGATAACAGGTCGTGCTATCTCAAGAAAAATTTTCAGACCCTGTGGATCGCAAAGTTTGGATTTACACTAGAAACAATCAGGTACATATTTCTGTCAAAACAGAATTATTTTTTAGTACCTTCATTCATGGCTTTCGGAATTTAGGGCTTCGGAGAAAGTTGGAATTTTTGTAATAGGAGACCACGGCTGGATGATACTCATAAAAATAGAAATTTAGAGACCAAGATCAGATTTTTTGGTTGGGCAGAAGGCCGAGCTTGATCAAACCCCAGTTCAGGACTTTGATTGGAAAGATGGAAAATTAGGGCTTCTGCAAAAATTGGAATTTTGGAAATCTGTTACCACGGCTGGAAGCTCCTCAGAAAAATCGAAGCTTAGAGTTTTGAATCAAATATTTTGGTTGGGTGAAGCTCCGGGAAACTCAAACCCTAATTAAGGGTCCTCCTTAATGAATCCGAAAATCTAAAAGGCAATTTTGAGGGGTGAAACTTTGCAGTTTTCAAATTCTGAATATACCAACTTGATCAGCTCATCAAGGCGCATATTTCTATCCTTTCGGAAGTTTGAAATTCAAAGTTTGAATTTTTGGGGTTTCCTTTACAAACCCTAATCCAGCTCCAGGTCCAGTTCTTGCAAATCAAGTGGATTGGGTTAATCCTAGAAGAAGATGGATTGGTCACCTGCATAAGTGAAGAAGTTCCTGTTTCAGAGGGAGATGAGGCTAAGGCCTTCCATAAGAAGATTACAAGCAATCTTGACAGGTATGGCTTACAGGTATGTTTTGAATTTTGTTCATAGTTAATTTTATGATATGTTTGCCTTCATATCATTACAATACAATCTTGATTAATTACTAGACTTGTCGTATTACCTTAATAGAAGATATTCATTGATTAAGGTTTTGACACTTATGATTGTACTAATGCATTGTGATGTTGTATGAGGTTTATGTTGTTCGCTAACATGAAAGGTACACCAAGAAAGACAATCATGTTCGAGTTCAAGAACATATGATCATGACGACATGAAGACAAAGATTCATCCATTGTCATGGATCACTTATAAAATCTACTTACAAGGTATGTATAACTTGGTTCTACAATGGATAACTTATGAGACATGCAGGTTACTAGCACAAGTCATTGAAGAGAACCAGAAGACATTATGCAGGTATGTTAGACATAACTAGCTAGCATGCTAATCCAGGTATGTTTTTCCTATATCAAGCTAGAATCCTACCTTGTGTTAGGATCTTATACTGTTGTGTTGTTGATAGTGATTATTCATGAATTCATAGGTTTGAATAGTCATGGTTGTATGCATATTATGTTTCTTACCATAATTGATGATATGACTAACCAGAAGAATCATGAAGGTATAGGTTTGAGTAATCACGGGTTTATGCATTGATGATTTAACAAATCAGAAGAGTCCTATGATCAAATAAGAATATGCATGAGTAAAAGAAGACTTCCCTGAAACCTTGAATACTAATGTTTATTATCTGTGAATGATCATGACTATACATGTTTAAGATTATTGTGTTTTGATAGTATTAAGATTATACTAATAAATGTGTGATTATGTATGAGACCTCAAGGATAACACAATGATGATACTAATAAGCATGCATAGTGATTAAGGATGGATGTAAGTTCAAGGACAAGTAATCTAGGAAGCAAAGATCAAGAGGGAGCACACTCCAGTTGTTCCTGTAAGAAAGCAAAGGAGCACACTTCAGTAGTTTCTGCAAGGATGCAGATATTCAGAGGGAGTTGACCACTTCTCAAAATCCACATCAGAATGAAGTTGCAAAGATTTAGAGGGAGTCCACCCAGCAACCAAACTAAGATAAGTATTTGAATTGTCATTTCTTACATAATGTTATTCAATGATGTATATGCTTATGTTCCTAGAATTAGGTTGTGTATTATGCATATTAGAATAGTTGCATTGATGAACAGTATACTACTAATATGCATGTGATGGGTAAGTGGCCTATGGCACTGTACAACATTCGAGTGCTACTTATCTAGAATGAAACCTCTTTGCTGACATGTTGGGAGTAGTGCAAACTCTTAACAATGTTCTGGTAGAGACTGGAAGGCATCTAGAAAGCTGTGGAACATGGATAAATGTTGTATTGAAGCATTGGCTAAGATAATTGCATGACTGTATGACATATTTCTTTATGTGTAAGAATTTGTCTGAAAGTTATGAGATGTTTCTAATCATGCAATTAAACTTGTTTTGTAGAAAAGACCATACACCTTCACCTACAAAAGAAGGACTACAACATTTTTTCAAGCAACAAAATTATCTATCGAAGATATTGAAGTTCCCAGGATACGGGAAGAATGCCATGATCCGTCGATCATGAAGAACGATGTTTGGGATGTGGTCCCAAGAGCTGAAGGGAAGTCTATTGTGACTTCCAAATGGAACTATCAGATCAAGCATGCTGCAGATGGCAGCATAGAGAAATATAAAAGTGATGAAATAGAAGATACACCAGATGGATTTCAAGACAGCCTTCTTGAATGGTGTAGTCATATACGTGTGCAGAACTTGGTAGGATAGACAGCTTTCTATCCAGTTTGGGCTTTACCAAGAGTAAAGAGGATTCCAACCTTTACTACAAGGTTGAGGAAGGCAATCCAATGATACTACTTTTGTATGTGGATAACCTGTTTGTTATAGCTGAAGATAGATTGATTGGCGACACGCAGCGGAAGCTTGCTGCCGAGTTCGAGATGAAGAAATTGGGGATGATGCACTATTTGTTGTTGGCATGGAGGTGTGGCAGAGTGCAAATGGAATCTTCCTTGGACAAGGGAAGTATGTAGTATAGATCTTGAAGAGGTTCGGGATGATGGATTGCAAGGCCATGGCCACACCTATGGCATCGAATCTGAAGCTTCTTTGTGATGCTTCATCTGAGCTGGTTGATGTCTCTATGTATCATCAGATGATTGGGTCCTTGATGTACCTGACGAACACGATACTAGATATTTTCTTTGCGGTGAACAAATTGAGCCAGTTCCTAATGGATCCGAGGAGTGTTCACCTGGTTGCTGTAAAGCATGTTCTGAGGTACCTGAAGGGTACAGTGGATTATGGGCTCAAGTATGAAGAAAATCGAAAGTTTAACCTACAAGGTTATGTTGATTCAGATTGGGCTGGCAGTGCTGCAGATAGGAAGAGCACATCTGGGTGCTGCTTCAGTATGGGATCAGGTGTGATCTCTTGGTTTAGAAGGAAGCAGTCCTGCGTAGCACTGAGTACAACTGAGGCAGAGTATGTTGCATCCTGTTCAGCTAGTTGTGAGGCAGTATGGCTACGGAAGCTACTGTCTGAGTTATTTGATCTCCTGTTGGATGCTACTGGTATCTTTTGTGATAACTAGAGTTGTGTGAAGCTGTCCAAGAACCCATTGTTTCATGATAGGTTGAAACACATGAGATCAAATATCACTATATCATGGATATGGTGCAGAGAGGAGCTGTGAAGCTCCTGTTCGTTGCGACGGATGAGCAGATTGTAGATGTGCTGACGAAACCACCAGCGAGAGTGAAGTTCGAGTACTTCAGAGAGAGGCTTGGTGTTCTTCGGATTGATGTCACTTCGAGGAAGAAGTGATGGAAACATTTGTAGAGGCCATTCCAAGCATGTTGGAAGGAGGATCCTTCACATGGCTGTGGATGTAAGCGCTAGATGATGAGAATCAAGACGATGCTCCAGTTACTGCTCTGTATATGCATCAGGAGGATGCTGGATATGATTAGTTGGATCATGTATATGTATGTACGCATCATGTTGGATGATGGATATGATCGGTTGGATCATTTGTATGTATTTTGTATATGCATCATGTCGGATGCTTGGACCATGTATCTGTATATGTATCAGGTGGATACATTGTATGATCAGGTAGATCATGTATGTTGATATGTATCATGTATTTGTATTTGTATCAGGTGGATACACTGTATGATCAGGTGGATCATGTATGATGATATGTATCAGGTAGATACTTGGTATGCATCAGGTGGATGCATTGTATGATTAGGATGATCATGATGGCGAGCTTTAGGGTGTTGATCCAGATGATATGTATCAGGATGATACAGTGATGCTGATCAGTGTGATCATGAGCATCAGGATGATGCTTTGTGCGATGATGATCCGTTGGATCATGAGTATCAGGTTGATACTTGGAGGTTAGAGATGATATGTGGCAGGTTGTGCAAATAGCATGTAATCAGTCCTGGGAGATCTTGTCAGTCGTGCTGTGGCACATAAATGTTCCTGGGATACTCTTTCTGGTATTGCTATGTAGTATGTAATCAGTCCTCAGATATCCGATAGGTTGAGTTGTGTGTTCGTAATCAGTCCTGGGATGAGGTATTACTACGGAGACATGTAATCAGTCCTGGAGATCCGAGAGGTTGAGCTGTGTGCTCGTAATTAGTCCTGGGATGCTCTTTAGAGATCTTGTCAGTCGTGCTGCGGCACATAAATGTTCTTGGGATACTCTTTAAAGGTTTTGTCTATCCACATGTAATCAGTCCTGGAGATCCGAGAGGTTGAGCTGTGTGCTCATAATAAGTCCTGGGATGCTCTTTAGAGATCTTTCCGGTCGTGCTATGACACATAAATGTTCCTAGGATGCTCTTTAAAGGTATTGTGGAGGAGATGCATGTAATCATTCCTGGGAGATCTTGCCGATCGTGCTTAGGCACATAAATGTTCCTGGGATACTCTTTCCGGTATTGCATCCGCACATAAAATTAGTCATGAGAGGCCACCTCTATCAGACCATTCGCATAGATGATGAAGACCTACAGGTGGTGGGCCTACATCCAATATGAAAAAGGACTTGCTCTGTAGAACTTCCTATGACGAGTAGATTCAGAGATTGATTGAGCTAGCAACAGTAGTGACGATGATGATGACTCGATGACGATTATCCAGTGATGACGATCCAGAGAAGATGACTTGTGCTAGAAGACCTGTGCCGAGAAATACCTTCCTAGTTAAGAGGGAGTGTTTGTAACGTCCCCTTCCATCATCAAATGCAGGGAAAGAAATGTTAACAACACACAGGATTTTGTAAAGACTTAGCCTCAATAATTTTTACTCATAATTTCATATCAATTAAAAACTTCGGCGTGTAGATTCAATTCAATATCAACACAGTGGAAATTAAACATTACATATGCACACAATTTCTTCATGCGTTCAGCATACCCATATCAACCATACATGTAACAGTCATTAATTATCCTATTGCATAGAACATGATGCCTTTCATTTCATTAACATGAATAATTAATCCTTCAGATTGAATGCATTGCAGAACACAGACTGTATATAAATTAAATCACAAGAATATTTATCTTGAACTGTAACGGTCCAAACGACTGGCTACGTGAGGGAAACGTTCCTCAAAACCATAGATCTCTATCTAGCCTATATTCTTTCAGCTGAGAGATCACCCCCGAGCTGCGCTGTGTATCCACTAAGGAGGAACTAGCTGGGTTCACTCACAGCCATGGTTTCGGTCAAGCATCCAAGGAGATAGAGGAGGGTAAAGCTAAGCCAGTGAGCTCAACCACAGAGCTACAGGCATCTCAAGTGAGCTCAACAGTCAGGCACCCACATTACCTACCACATCCAACACAAGGAAGATCCCCTTCTCTATTACACAGTCCCTCAGGCAACTCTTCTCTCCAGTGCTCTTCAGGATGGGCATAGAAAGGTCCAGCTGCTGATCCTTGAGATCCTAGCCTTCAATGGGTTTATCAAGCATACCCAACCTCTGCATAATCATTCCCAACTTCATTTCTCACCATTCTGCTCACCAAATACTCAAATCCGTCACTAGTTTTCTGAGCTACAAAAACTGGGTTTTCCTATTGATTTTGGGGTAGATAATGCTCCCAAATTTGCCCCAAGGTTCATGCTAATGGATCCCCCATTGGATTTCCCTGTCCCATGCCAAATATGGGCGTTTTTGGTCTTTCAAAATCTGGGTTCTCTCAAGGTCGCGATTTCTGGTTCTCTCACTGCTAGCACTCATTTTTTTTTGGATGCAGAATGATGCTAGGTACCTCCACCATGGAATGGGGATCAAAATGAAGCCCCCTCCCATGAGGTTGAGTGACTTCTTGCCCAAGCCAACAGAGCCCATGCCTACCCATACGAATTTCAGGGCTGCCCATGCTCCATTGAAGCCATGGGATGAAATCTCAACCACTTCCTTACAACAGTCATAAATGTCACCTAGGGAAGTCAATGGGTTCTCATAAAGACATATGGCAGCCTAGGGTTTAGTCCCATAGCCCCCTCATCACTCCCTAGTGGATACACGTGGCCCCTTCTCATTCGATTCCTCCATAGCCAGTTTTGGTTTTTCATTTCAATGTTAAATATTTACATCAATTTACAATATCCCATGGCTTAATAGCACGTGGGTAACAACACATCAAACAGGTCTAATTTAAATAAAATCCGAGCATAACTAGCGGGGCCTTGGCCTTGAGCTCCACGCTAGGGAAACATACAACGCGTGTATACAATATTTACATTAGAGCCAATATTTCCTAAGGGTCCAAACTGGGGTATTACATTCCCCTCCCCCTTAGAACAGCACTGTCCTAGGTGTTCTCAAAACTGAACAAAAATGGGAATGCCTCCCTCATGGCATCCTCTAGCTCCCATGTAGCCTCGTCGGGACTAAGGTGCTCCCATCGAACCTTTACCTACCCAATGGCTCTGTTCCGGAGTAATGTGACTTTCTTGTCGAGGATGCGCATGGGTTCTACTTGGAACTCTCCCTCGGGTTCCACCTGTATCACATTCCAATCAATCATATGATTAGGATCATGTACATACTTCTTAAGCAAAGATACATGGAAAACATTATGAGCTCTTATGCTAGCAGGCAATGCAATTCTATATGCAACTGGCCCTATCCTATCAAGGACTTCAAATGGCCCACAATATCTTGGTGATAACTTGGCACAACTCCCCAATTTGAGGGAACTCTTCCTTGGTTTCACTCTCAAATAGACATGATCCCCAATCTGAAATTCCTTATGTACTCTATTCAAATCTGCATAACTCTTTTGCCTATCCTGAGCTGCCTTTAAATTCTGCCTGATCTTAACAATTTCCTGTTCCATTTCCTTGATCATCTCTGGTCCAAGCACTACCCTATTCACTGGGCCGTCCCAATTCACTGGCGTCCTACATCCCCTGCCATACAATGCTTCAAATGGACTCATTCCCAAGGATGCATGGTGTCCATTATTGTATGCAAATTCAACCAAGTGTAAATAATCTTCCCACTTGGATGGTTTGTCCATCACATACATTCTCAGCATGTCTTCAAGAACCTGATTCACCTTCTCGGTTTGGCCATCCGTTTGAGGATGGTAAGCTGTACTGAAATTCAATTTAGTTCCCAATTCCTGAAATAATCCCTTCCAGAAATTGGAGGTGAACTTTGTATCACGATCAGAAATTATTTCCTTAGGCAATCCATGCAATCTGAATATCTCTCTCATGAAGATGTTCGCAATGTCACTAGCCTTGTGAGTGGACTTCACTGGAATAAAGTGAGCTACCTTTGATAGCTTATCCACCACAACCATGATTGAATCATGCTTCTTCACTGTCATGGGCAGACCTATTATAAAATCCATGGAGATCACTTCCCACTTCCATTCCGGAATGGGTAAGGGCTGCAATAACCCTGCTGGATGTTGGTGTTCTGCCTTGACTTGTTGGCACTTCTGACACCTAGCAATGTACTCAGCTATGTCCTTCTTCATGCCATTCCAAAAGTATTGCTTTCTTGCCGCTGTTATAGTCTTCTAATATCCTGGGTGTCCAGAGTACGACATTTGGTGTATTTCATCCATCACTAGTTTCTTCAAATCTGCATTATTTGGAATGTACAACCTATCTTTGTAGATGAGGATATTGTCTTCAACCAGCTGATATCCTGCGTACTTTTCATCCACATTACCGTGCTACAACCTCTCTTTAATTTGAAGGAAAGTTTCGTCACCATTTTGGGCTTCAAGAACTCTTGTCTTCAAATCTGATTTGCACATGCTTACTGCTGAAACATGAAATTTTCTGCTAAGAGCATCTGCAACCTTATTCTCCTTCCCTTTTACATGTTTAATTTCAAAATCAAATTCACAAAGAAACTCCATCCATCTATCTTGCCTAGCATTCAAGTTTGGCTGCTCAAACAAATACTTCAGGCTCATGTGGTCTGTTCTAAGCTCGAATCTTCTTCCCATCAAGTAATGCCTCCACATCTTAAGAGCATGCACTATGGCTGCTAATTCTAAATCATGTGTGGCATAATTCTTTTCATGCTCTTTTAATTTCCTGGATTCATAGCAAATCACAAATCCCTCTTGCATGAGAACCCCACCCAGTCCTTCAATGCAAGCATCTGTGCACACTACACAATCCTTCCCTGGATCTGCTATCTTCAAAACAGGAGCGCTGGTAAGTAACTCCTTTAATTTCTGAAAATTTTTCTCACATTTTTCAGACCATACAAATTTGATGTTCTTCCTTTGCAATGAAGTGATCGGATGAGCTATCCTGGAAAATCCTTCAATAAACCTTCTGTAGTAACCCGCAAGGCCCATAAAAGATCTAACATCTGAAACATTTCTTAGAGTTGGCCAATCCATGATGGAATTAATCTTCTCCGGATCCACTGCAATTCCTTCTTCTGAAATGACGTGACCCAAATATTGAATCCTCTTTTGATAGAATTCACACATGCTTAACTTGGCATACAGCTGATGTTCTCTAAGAACTTGCAACACCATTCTTAGATTCTCCTCATGTTCTTCTTCATTTCTTGAATAGACAAGAATGTCATCTAAAAACACAATCACAAATTTATCCAAATATTTGTTGAATACACTATTCATGAGACACATGAATGTGGCAGGTGCGTTGGTAAGGCCGAATGGAACCACAGTGAACTCATAATGACCGTATCTAGTTCTGAAAGCCGTCTTGTGAATGTATTCTTCTTTAATCCTCACTTGATGGTAGCTAGACCTCAAGTCAATTTGAAAATAATTTGGCTTCCTTCATTTGATCAAACAAGTCATCAATTCTTGGCAATGGATACTTGTTCTTAACGGTCACTTTATTGAGCTGCTTGTAATCAATACACAGCCTTAAAGTCCCATCTTTCTTCTTGACAAATAACACCGGTGCTCCCCAAGGGGACACACTAGGCCTGATATACCTTTTATCCATTAATTCTTGCAGCTGCATTTTCAATTCCATCAACTCCAGTGTACTCATTCTATAAGGAGCTTTGGAATTCGGCGCTGCCCCCGGAACAAGATCGATGGTAAAATCAATATCTCTCGTCGGTGGCAACCCTGGTACCTCATCCGGAAACACGTCTTGGAACTCTTGCAATATTCTGAAGTCTTCTAGTCTTGGCCCTTTGTCCTCTAATGAATCTGGCATATGGACTGCATATAATTGACAACCCTTCTTATAAAACTTTTTCAACTGCAGGGCTGAAATCTACCTTATTGAAACTTGCTTGGGAATCCCTTTTACCAATGTTGGCCTTCCCTTTTCATTAATGCACTCAAGTGCTTTCTCATAACAGTCCAATTTGGCTCTATGTTTTTCTAACCAATCCATGCCAATTAGTGCATGATAGGATCCTAATGGTAACACATTCAATTCAGCATATGTGTGGAGTCCATTCAATTCTATGGGACACTCCATCACTACCTCACTTACTTTTCTCTTGGTTCTCGTGGCTAGTTGCACTAGCCAAGGATTATTATGCTTCATTTTTCTAAGAGAACAACCTTCAACAACTTTTGGAGAAACATAACTATGAGTAGATCCTGGATCAATCAAAACAGAAATAGATTACATAGCAATCTTACCTTCGACTTCCACCACTGATGATTGATGGTCTGCTTGATGATTATCCAATGCTGCATAAATACGAGGTGTTGCCCTTGCCATGTCCTCCACCGTAGCTACTCCCTTCAGGTTGTTCAACTTTTGAGAATTGCTTTTCCGATGTGGACAGTCCTTCAACATGTGGTTTTCTCCACATCCCCAACATTGAAGTGGTCCCTTTGATGCTTTGTCTGCTGCCACTGCTGGTTTGAATCCACTCCTTGCCTGTTGTCCCTGTGGAAAGGTTCTAGGCTGACCTATGAATGGCGGCTTGAATCCATCCTTCTTTTGATCAAACTTCTCTCTTGGCTTTCCTTTCCATACTGGGTTAACCTCTATTTTTCCTTTATTTTGCTCATAGCAGTGCATTGCCATCCTAATGGCTTCATCCAAACTTGGTGGATTAACAAACTCAATACGATCTCTGAAACTCTAAGGTAGACCCCCAAGAAAGCATTGGATTTTTACTCTCTCATATTTGATATAGTCAACATACCTCAGTAATTCCAAGAATTTGTGGACATGCTCTTCCATAGATTTTAGTCCCAACCTGAGTTCATTAAACTCTTTTCTCTTACCATCATAATACCTAGCAGAAAGGTATTTCTCCTTGAAGTACCTCTTAAATCTTTCCCAACTGATCCTTCTTTCATTAATTCTTTTCACTTGCAAGAGATTGTCCCACCAAATGGAAGCTCTGCCGTTTAAGTTGTAAATGGCAATTCTGGCTTTCTCATTTCCTGAGTAGTCTTGAATTCTGAAATATTTCTTCATTCCAAGAAGCCATGCTTTTGCCTCTTGGCCAGTCTTGCCTTCCCCATCAAATGTGGGAGGTATTGCCTTCCTGAATTCTACTTGTGGGATGCCCTTGAACTTCTTCCTTCCATCCAATCTCTTAGGTGCATGTCTTGGACTTCTCCTAGAACCTTTGGAGTCACACGACCTGCTGGAAGAAGACCTTGATGAAGATGTTTTATGTTTTCTGCTCACCGAACTCTTCCTTGGGCTTGGATTCCTCCTCTTCGAACGACCTCTGGAATGACTCCCTGCATCTCTTCCTTCTTCACCCATATTGCTTGGGTTGGACCCAAGGTTTATCTTATGTTGCATATCAGTGAGGCTTTGCAAAATAACAACATTGAGTTGGTGTTGTTCTTCTTGAGCCTTCATCAATCTTTCATTGAAGCTCACCATGGTTTCAACCAAATTCTGAGGAGTCACCTGCTCCCTTCTTCCATTGGATTCAGTCTCCGCATTCCCTTCATGCACATTTTCTCCTAGAACGTCTTCTTCGTGTTCATAAGGATCTTGAGCATCATTTATGGTCACCATCTTTCCTGTATGTTACCTCTGCTACAATTATAAATTTTATGAGCTGCAAACACTGTGCATTATGAAATATTTGTCAGACATCATAAGAATGTATATAGAAATACACACAATCAATATTTAACATAATAGAACTCATGGAATAATTCACATAGCTGTTACTTATTCAATTCTTTTGCCCATTCATGCAATTCTAAAAATTGCCCATATTGTCATTAATTTGACAAAACAGTCACTGACACTTTTCTACCCTGATTATCTATGATGTCTGATAACCCAATTCAAATTCCGGTCATACTCCATTATTCCTTTCTAGACAAGCTTTCCAATGCCTGTCCCCGTGCTCCATTCCGACATCGGGTGTGGAAACAGCGTTGTTTCAAAAATGACAACTCTTACCAATAATTCTGCACATTCTACACAGTTGTATTTTAGTCCCGAATGCCAACTTCAGCCACCTATGGAAGAAAATCTATGAGGACCACAAAAACTTATCTATCGGGCGAAGTTATTCCATATAACAAGGAACACTCATCAATTCACGGATTTCAATTCCGATGCACCATTCAGCTTCTATGAATTTCTAGGTTTTACTACTTCTCACTTTTCACATTTTTTCCAAAATTTCAAATTTTGGGCCAAAAATGGCTATCTCCCAAACGGTGCATTTCTGGAAAATCTTCGTCTAATGGAAACTGTCCGTCTTAATGAGAATATGAAATGTCTAGTTCAGTAAAATTTCTGACTTCCACATCTAGGGTCACTTTTACTGCCCACAAGCTTTTCAAAATCCCGAAAAAGTGGCCTGGAACAGTGCTTTTTGGCCTTCTTGCTCACCCCGACTCCACATCCTTTGGAGTTTGGCTCCAAGATTCTGAACTTAACACTCTGTCTGCTTCATGGCCGTGCCTAATCAATTTCAGCTCAAATCAGCCTTTTGTCAAGCCTCGGGACTCTGTCCTTCAAAAGTCACTATTCTCCATTTTCTGTCAAATCGGGGCGTAAAGGGCTCGGGGACTTCACTGGTTCTTTCATGGCCTCCGTCAATGGCCTCCGAGCCCCACAGGAATCATCCCATTCTGAGCCCCGGTGCTCCCCCTATCCAAAAACTTTTTTTTTTTTTTTCCCGAGCGATCTCTCCGCAGCTGCGGGGCGGTTTCGCCGAATGCTCCCGCAATTGCGGAGCCATTCGGCGAACGCTCCGGCAGTTGCGGAGCCATTCGGCGAATGCTCCTGCAATTGCGGAGCCATTCGGAGAATGCTCCCACAATTGCATAGCCATTCGGCGAACGCTCCCGCAATTGCGGAGCAATTCACCGAATGCTTCTGCAGTTGCGGAGTGATTCGGCGAATGCTCCCGCAGTTGCGGAGCCATTCGGCGAATGCTTCCGCAATTGCGGAGCAATTCACCGAATGCTTCTGCAGTTTCGGGAAGATTCACGGAATGCTTCCGAAAAATTCCTTTTTACGCCGACACTTAGAAAATTTTCTACTTTTTCGAAGCATTTCGCCGAATTTTTCCGCGTTGCGGGGAAACTCGCGGAATCCTTCCGCAAATTTCGGAAGAGAATTCCTTCTGCAAATTTTGGAAGGGAATTCCTTCCACAAATTTCGGGGCGACTTCCCGAACTCCTCCGCGTTGCGGAAAAACTCGCGGAATGCTTCCGCAGTTTCGGAGCAATTCGCTGAATGCTTCCGCAGTTGCGGAAGACATTCGGGAATTCTTTCTGAAACAGACTTAAACGGATTTTTCAAAGACACTTAGAGAAAATTGAAACTTTCTTTCCCTATGACTGCAGTTGGATTTGGCCCATAGAGGCCCCACGCTGCAACCTGGGGGCTCTGATACCAAACTGTAACGTTCCCTTCCATCATCAAATGCAGGGAAGGAAACGTTAACAACACACAGGCTTTTGTAAAGACTTAGCCTCAATAATTTTTACTCATAATTTCATATCAATTAAAAACTTCGGCGTGTAGATTCAATTCAATATCAACACAACGGAAATTAAACATTACATATGCACACAATTTCTTCATGCGTTCAGCATACCCATATCAACCATACATGTAACAGTCATTAATTATCCTATTGCATAGAACATGATGCCTTTCATTTCATTAACATGAATAATTAATCCTTCAGATTGAATGCATTGCAGAACACAGACTGTATATAAATTAAATCACAAGAATACTTATCTTGAACTGTAACGGTCCAAACGACTGGCTACGTGAGGGCAACGTTCCTCCCAACCATAGATCTCTATCCCGCCTATATTATTTCAGCTGAGGGATCACCCCCGAGCTAGGCTGTGTATCCACTAAGGAGGAACTAGCTGGGTTCACTCACAGCCATGGTTTCGGTCAAGCATCCAAGGAGATAGAGGAGGGTAACGCTAAGCCAGTGAACTCAACCACAGAGCTACAGGCATCTCAAGTGAGCTCAACAGTCAGGCAACCACATTACCTACCACATCCAACACAAGGAAGATCCCCTTCTCTGTTACACAGTCCCTCAGGAAACTCTTCCCTCCAGTGCTCTTCAGGATGGGAATAGAAAGGTCCAGCTGCTGATCCTTGAGATCCTATCCTTCGTTGGGTTTATCAAGCATACCCAACCTCTGCATAATCATTCCCAACTTCATTTCTCACCATTCTGCTCACCAAATACTCAAATCCGTCACTAGTTTTCTGAGCTACAAAAACTGGGTTTTCCTATTGATTTCAGGGTAGCTAATGCTCCCAAATTCACCCCAAGATTCATGCTAACGGATCCCCCATTGGATTTCCCTATCCCATGCCAAATCTGGGCGTTTTTGGTCTTTCAAAATCTGGGTTCTCTCAAGGTCGCGATTTCTGGTTCTCTCACTGCTAGCACTCGTTTTTTTTTTGATGCAGAATGATGCTAGGTACCTCCACCATGGAATGGGGATCAGAATGAAGCCCACTCCCATGAGGTTGAGTGACTTCTTTCCCAAGCCAACAGATCCCATGCCTACCCATACGAATTTCAGGGCTGCCCATGCTCCATTGAAGCCATGGGCTGAAATCTCAACCACTTCCTTACAACAGTCATAAATGTCACCTAGGGAAGTCAATGGGTTCTCATAAAGACATATGGCAGCCTAGGGTTTAGTCCCATAGCCCCCTCACCACTCCCTAGTCGATACACGTGGCCCCTTCTCATTCGTTGCCTCCATAGCCAGTTTTGGTTTTTCATTTCAATGTTAAATATTTACATCAATTTACAATATCCCATGGCTTAATAGCACGTGGGTAACAACACATCAAACGAGTCTAATTTAAATAAAATCCGAGCATAACTAGCGGGGCCTTGGCCTTGAGCTCCACGCTAGGGAAACATACAACGCGTGTATACAATATTTACATTAGAGCCAATATTTCCTAAGGGTCCAAATTGGGGTATTACAGTGTTGATGTATATGTAACTTCGGAATCTATTTCACATATATGTATATTGTATTCCTATAGAGATGTTATTATTCCTCTATACGGAAGTGGTTTTATTCCTATATAGATGTTATTATTCCTCTATACGGAAGTGGTTGTATTCCTATAGAGATGTTATTATTCCTCTATACGGAAGTGTCGTCATTTATATTGTAAGTGTCATAACTTATAATTGATGGGTTATTAGACCACCTTGTTGGGGTCGGCCCTGTATAAGTCATGTGGGTCAAAGGGTTATTAGACCACCCTATTGGGGGTCGACCATGTGGGTCAAAGGGTTATTAGACCACCCTAGTGGAGGTTGGCCCAGTCAGCATTATGTTAAGTGGTTAAGTTGAGGCCGACCTAGTTGAGTAAAGGTCAAGTCAAGTTAGTGTATAAATAGAGAGTGTGTCTCTCTCATTTTACACATTCTATTCTCTCACTCACACTGTGGAGAGTGGCACACTTGTGGAGGAGGAGGCTCTGCTACTAGGAGAAGACTATCTCTTGTATTCTGGTTGTATCATTGCTCTATCTATCTCTGAGGAAGTTATTGGGGTTTTTCACCTTTATGGTTTTCCCCAAGTAAACTATGTGTCTCTTGTGTGCTTGCATTATTGTGTCCATGATTGATATGCTGTAGATTTGCTATACATGTTGTTCTCTTAGTTAAGATCCTAGATCAGATTGAAGTAAATTCTGAAAATTTAACAATGAGCCCCTTCATGCATCTTTCGAGAATGAAGATTTTCAGTCCTTGTTGTATCAAGAACCTTTGTCACCGCCTTTTGATGCGAGTATTCTTAATTCAAGCAGCGATAGCGAACAAGAAGATGTTCAAGTCCCGTCTGTCTGCATGCGATTCCTAGAGAAGAAGGAAAAGAAGGTTTCTAAAGAGCCAATTGATCAAGATGATACTATTATACGAGATTATATAATCAATGAGGAACTTGATATTCCGTCAATTTCTTCTGACGTTGACCCTTTAACAGATTTCTCTGTTTTTTAGAACATAGTCTCTCATCCATAAGTCCTTGCTGCGAGTTCTCTACAAACCAAATCATCTGTTGCTGATAATGAGCAGGTTGTATCTTTCTAATTAAGGAATATATCTTTAAGAATCTCTTTGAAAGGTGAAGGAAATCATGTAGTCCAAAAAATGGCAAGGTTTCTTGGATCAATAGTTGGAACAGACTCATTACTAATTTTGGAATCCCTATTCTATAGGATTCATTTTTGTACTCTGTTGTAATTTAGTATTTAAGGAAGAATACCTCTAGGAGGAAAGGGTTGGAATTTTTGGAATTGTAATTCAGCAGGGGATAAGACTGAGGATACTATGTGGCCAGAGTCATTGTAATTTTGGTACAAGACATCTTAATACAGTAATGTTATCTTCGGATCCATCTTCTGATTATCACTTAAATTTCTTTAAGGATTTCTGATTTTATGCTCCAAATTGTCATCCGCTATACATATGATCTCTTGTTGGATATATAATGAATACATAGATCTGTTGTATTGGTTTTTCTGTATAACTGATGTGTGTATGAAAATATTTGATTAAATTTCTTTAATTAAATACTTTCTTTATCGATTTCTGCAATTGATCAGACATATATATTTTCAATCATTGTTGATTTTTCAATCAAAAAAAGGATAACAGGTTATATCTTGATTTTCTTCAAGCTTGGATTATTGTTGTTTAATTTTCATTAAATAAATCATAATTTAATTCAGCAAATATCTCATCTAAAGGCATTTCTGTTAAAGGTGATAGATTGTTTGTTCTCTTACACCTCAAGTTTGATCTGCATAAACATCAAGTTTTTCATTTTAGAGTAGATCTGACTTAAGATTAGGTTCTTTTTCTAATTAGGTTAAGTTAGAATTGTTCACTATTTTCCATACCTTTGTTTCCCTAAATTGGGAAATTGATCTTATTGATCAAACCACTTACTCATAGAGTGCTAGCGGAGGCCAAATATCTGTGGGTGATTACCACACCAAACAGCTTGAGGATAGAATTTCCCTTGCGTAGGGTCTTTCGAAGCCTTTAGTTGGGTTTTCATCCCCTGGTGTGTGCCTTGGAACCCATTCCAGCACCTTGCACTTACCCTGCACACCCGAGGCATCAACAAGTATGCAGATTTATCCAGTGTTGCAGATTTTGAAGGGATGAAATGCAAAGAGGATGAAGTTGTAGGTGATGGTGGCATGGGTTATGTTCAACAAGATTGTGAAGGAACATGGTTGGATGTTGTTTAGTAAGTAGCATGCATGATTTATTTATCAGTTCTCATTTAAGTTGTATCGGTGAAAACTTATATCTTAGATTATTACTTGGATTTACCTTTCATGCATATATTTTTTGTTTTGCTACTATTTATGCATATTATTACTTGGATTTACCTTTCATGCATATATTTTTACAGTAGATAGATTGGGTGTGGGGAATTGAGAGTGATGTGAGGGGGGGGAGGGGCCATATGAGCTTCAACCTTCACGTGGTTGGCCCTGTTTAGTAGAGAATAAGATGTTCTTGAAACCAAGAGAAGCTCATTCAGGTATTTTCATTTCGTTTTTTTAGAATTTCATATATGTTATGCTTTTTTTACATATCTATCAATCACTTATATGAAAATACCATTTTGTCATGATATATGCAGTTCTTCGCAATGGAAAGCAATATAATGACAATTTGTATCGTTCTCTAATGCATATTTGTAAGTTATCACCATAACGAATTTGTCAATTAGATATCTTATTGTCATTTCTGTAAATTTTAATATTTTGGGGTTATTGGTCGTTGGATGAATCGTCTGACGAACGGAGTCATTTCATCCGTAGATTGTCTAGGTAAGCACGTGGACCCCCAACAGGTCATTGTTTTAAGGAATAGGTTAGGCTTAGTATTTGTGAATCATAGCTTATCAATATTTTACTATTTTTTTTCAGGAAGAGGGCTTAAGACTGACTTTACAATTTAGTTTCAAGTTTTTTTTTCACCTTTTTGATAGCTTTCAACTAACCAGGCAACAAAAGTACTCTTTCCATATTACAGTGGAGTACAGATTATTTACAAGAATCTACTTCTCCAATTACGCACAGGGCCTACACGTAACTCCATCCACAAGTAGCCTTGCTTGTGCTTGTGCAAGTGAAACAACCCGCCATAGTGGAGTATGGAACACCCTTTCTTTACCACAGGCTAAGACTCCATTTTCATTGAAATTTATTTTATCTATATTCTAACAAAAAAACGTCTTTGAATCTATTTGAGTATATTGACCAGTGCGATTTGTCTCTTCACTGTTCTTGAGTTTAATATGTAAATTGTTGTGCTACTTCTCAATGGAATATTACCAAACTACGAATACAGGTTTTTTCTTTACCTTTACTGTTGCATCTGGCGTGAAATATAGCCATTGAAATGTATCTGATCTATTTGTTCACTGCATATGTTACCAAGATATCTTTTAGTTGTTGGAATTCATGAGAATGTATAATTGAATTTACCAAAAAAATACCTTATATAATGCCTTTCATAGTCTGTCATGTTGTTTAACTTATTGTATTGCCACTAAAATTAAAGAAATAAACATTGGTACAATTCTATCAAAAAAATGTTAATTTTCTGCTCTAGAACTGATTTGACTAGGCTATGATCATAAATAAAGTTGTTCTTCATCAATGTTTGAGAACTGGGATGTCCTAAACAATTTTGACGGCATTGATCATTTTTCTTATCTTTAGGTAGTAAAGGAGATACTCTAGTATTGTATCTAAAATGTACGGTCCTACTTTTGTTTTCTTAAAATAAGGATATGGATAGTACAGTTCTATTTTGTTGTTTGTTTCTTATATATTTATGTAACAAGCTTCAGGTAACATTTTTTTCCAGCAACAATGAAGCTGGGGTATTCAGGAATGATGGAATGACATAACAATTAATTGCTTCATAAATATTTGGGCTGAGACTTTAGCTCTCTCTTATCTATTAAACATTTTCAGGTAGTAGCATGTCTTCATTGTTAGCATGCATTGAAATGTAACCTCTATTGCATCCATAATTTGCTGCTCTCGATTGTTACGTTTTCAGATGAATTTTTTTTGCTTGTGTTAGATGACAATGTAATTAAAACCTTTTCATTCGTTAAAGGTTGCTGCTGAAATAGCATGACAAAATGAATTGACAATGAAAGAAACACATTTCACATGGGAGAAAGAAAGAACAGACTGTAGATCAAATAACACATGAATCTATGAATAGAAATGCTTGCAAGGCGTTCCAACTTTATTTAAAATAGCTTAAAAATTGTTCAAACACAGAGCAACACTCGGGCTCCGAAATTTTCAACCCCTTTGCCATTGATTACATTTAATTTATAGATGTCTTCAAGCCTTAGGCTTGGCCTTCTCTTGAACAGAAAACAGTTATAACCTATTGACACCTAATCGAGGCATATTCGCCATTACAGACATTAGAGAGAGGTGGCAAAATTGGCTCAATGGCCTTTTACATTTACAGGTCGTTTTTACTATATGACCTCCTATACTTAACAAAAAGAAAAAATTGATCTTGGAGATGCTCTTCCAGCTGGCCGCTCCTACTAACTGAATGCTCCCACGAGCAGAAAACTTTGCAATGACCTCGAACTCCTCATGCACCTGTCCTGATTCTCCCCTTGCCATACTTCTCGATGGACTTCCATTGGTTAGTTGAGGGTAGGTCCAGGGTGGCGAGCTCGTTAATTAACACTCTCAGCTCTATGTGTTCTCTGTAAGAATAACTAGCATGCAGTGTCTAGGCTCCCTCGAACATTGAGGCTAACTCAAAATCCCTTGTCAATTTTTCAGCTACTATCTGACCCGTCAGAGGCTAATCCATCCTTGCAAAATCCTTATGGTTTTCCCTGCAATCCCATAGTTTGACCTTGTATTCCTCATTTGATAACATGGTTCCATTCTCCTCCCAGAACATAGGTAGGCATTTCTTGAATAAGGGGTCTAATGCCTCCTTGAACAGCCTCAGTTGATTTGAGAGAATGTCTATCCTAGACTGGGTGATCTTCACCTGCTGATGCTTGTTAATTATTCTCTTGTCCCATATAATTGTGGCTACCCTGTCGTGTATGCTTGCTGTATCAGCATGCTCCTCTGACAAACCACTCAAAAACTCCACTACATTTTCTGCATAATCCGAGGACTTCTTATTAAGCTTTTCATTGGCCACTGCTACAGCCTATTTAGCCAAATTTACCACAGTTTCCTTATCCACTATGAAATTCAAATAGGGCCTTAGGTCGTCTTCTTGCTGGATGACATTATCCCAGATGATTTTCTTAGTCTCCTGCAGTACCTTTTGTCCTATCACTTGCTCCTTTAACCTGTCAAGATCCACCTGCATTCCCTTGTACTTGGATTCCCAAGCCTCCTTTTCCTTCTCTGCATTGTCCTTTAGATTCTTCAGGTTAGCTACTTGTTTTCTCAATCTATTCATTTCTGCATCTTCTAGGCTGGCATTGGCTATCTACCCCACTATGGAGAAGTCTCCAGACTCAATTGAGGGTGTGACCTCCATTTCTTGCTCTTTTTCATTTTCCTTTACTTTCATCTCCAGTTCTTCAAACTGGGCTTTCCATACTTTCTCACTAGCTACTACAAGGGCTATGTTAAGCTACAGTTGCTTCTCTTTTTCTCCAAGCTCCACCAGCTGGGCCTTACAGTCAATCAATTCTTCCTTCAATTTTTCTTTCTCTTCCTCTAGTTCTGCCATCTCAGGGGCATTTACCAACTGAGCAACTTGAATCTTTAACTTCCTTTTTAAGGATAGGATCTCCTGATCTTTCCCATCCAACAACCCTTGTATGTTTTTTCTCTTGGCTTCTTCAGTCATAGAGGCTAATAATTGAGCTTGGAGATTCTTCACCTGTCCCTTTAGAGATTTGCTTTCTGCCTTCTCTATCCTTAATTGATTTTGAACCTTGGATTTGTTTGATTGTACTTTAGACAATTCTAAGGCACCCTTCAGTAGTTTGTTGTATATAACCTCACCTATTTCCTTGTGCAGGTTGATTATGTCAGGATCTAAGATATCTTCCAGATTGACCTTTAACTCAGTAGCTTTGTTTTTAGTGGCCAAAGCCAGGTTTAGAGTATTTTGGCCCAGATTTATGCTGGCCACCAAGGCTACGCTCTTCTTAGATATTTTCCTTACTTCTTCATATCATTTTTTCTCTGCTGCAATGTTGTCTGGATTTTCCTCATACCCCTCTAGCAGCTCTACTCTGGTCGTGCTCAGTGCTACAGGTCCCTTGGGTGGTTTACCAAAAACATGATCTTTGTCTTCAAAATGGGGCATTCGGAACTTGACCTGCTTCTTCTTTGGCTTCTCTTCTTGAATCTTTGCCACCTGTTGATCAACTTCTTCTATTTTCTGCCTCTTTGAGGCCCTTTCAGGGTCACTGTCAACATCCATTGGACTGTTGATTTCCTACTGGTTGGAATTTTTTGGGATGGCCACTAGGGGCAAAACCATTTGCACTGTTGTATCTTTACTAGATGATCTAGGTGCTGAAGATGAGCCTTCCTCAAAATGTTATGCCAAAGTTTGGGAAGTCTCTAGGGGGTCAATGCCCATCTGTCCCTGCTCAATATACTCCAGCCAGTTTTCCCTCTCATCCATGCCAGCCAGCTCAAAATGTTCATACCCCTTTCTATTTGTTGTTTTCCTTCTTTCTAAAAGTATGTGATGGTGGTCATAATTCACTGCTGCATTGGAGGGGAATCCCATGTCTTTCATTATTTGTTGAAGGCTTGAGAGAGATGCTCTGCTTTTAACCATGATGGATCCTACTGTCCAGGGAAAATTTATGTCGGATGCCTTCTTATCATTTAGGAAGTGTTCACATTCAACTGTTAGCTTTTGTCTTACAAAATCCATGGTGAAAATCCATTCGACATGATTTTAGCTAGACTCCTCGAGGATGGATGGAGAGACCTGGACCGAGATTTTGTGGAGTGTTGCTTTGGTGCGCCGCCTGAGTGGCGGTCGCTTTTGTTAAGGACAGCTATTTTTGTGGCAGAGCACAGGGATGGTGGTCGAGATGATCCGGCAGGGCCGGCTGAGAGGAGGATTCATCTACGGGACGATCCAGCGGGGCCAGCAGAGCGGAGAGTTCGGGCTCGCCATGATCCGGCAGGGCCAGCGGAGGTGGCGCTAGAGGAGCTTAGGGGGCCTCATGACTAGAGATGTTGTATCTGCCCCCAAATGCTGATGAGCATATGGGGAAGCATTTTTTGTACAGCGGATGTATTTTTTGTATATTGGGTGCTGAGGGCACCTATGACATGTTGACTATCATGGTTTATATATATATGTATATATATGTTTTGGATATATTGTAGTGTATGCACGTGGATGCACATCTTGTCGTTTGTATATGCCCGTGGAGGCACATGTTATGCACGTGGATGCAGTATTTTGCTTTTTGTATATGCCCGTGGAGGCACATATTATGCACATGGATGCAGTATTTTGGTTTTCTGTATATGCCCGTGGAGGCACATGGTATGCACATGGATGCAGTCTGTTTATGAAATGATTTGATTGGTGTGCCAGTCAAGGACGTTGTTGGCCATATGGTCTTCTACACTATTGAGGTTTCTTGGGACATGTGTAAATGAGATGGATTCAAACTGTCACATCATTAGTTTAGTGCGCAAGAATTTTCGGAAAAGATAGGGGTCGCATACCTGGTAATCATTGTTGAGCTGGGAAACCAGGAGCTGTGAGTCCAAGAAAACGTTAAGGTGACAGATGCTCATTTGGAGAGCTGCGGCCAGGAGACCGGTCACGGCATCATATTCAGCTTGGTTGTTGGTGGCGGCACCTAAACATACTCTGTTGATGTGAATTAACTCATGTGAAGGGGAGTATATTACCCAAGCTGCGGAGGTGAGATTGGGAGACCAACGGCTTGCGCCATCAGCGAAACCGACGTAGCAGAGTGGAAGAGGATCCATCTGTGGTCATGCAAAGAAAAACAAATATTTAGGTTTTTTGAACTTTTGTGAAAAAAAAGAAAGTAAGACTGTACAACAATGGATGGTGGTGTCCATCAGATTTTCTATGGGTAAAAATGCTTAAGGTACAACCCGTTGCGTGGGTTGCGTAGGGGATTGCCTTATGAATCAGTCAGAATGTATGCCCCCTGCCCAAGGCAAGTGTGTACGATGTAGGGGCCTTGCCACATGGATACAAACTTTCCCTTCCCGATTTTTTCATGAGCTTGATCGTAAGCAAGGACAAGGTCTCACTCCGAAAAAGTTCTTGGGTGGATGTGTTTGTCGTAACTTAGTTTTGATCGTTGCTTGGCTGCTTCCATGTTTTGAAGAGCTGTGCATCGATCTTCATCGGCCTGCTCTAGGAGTAGTAAACATTGCTCGATCGGGGAAGTGTCCGATAGGAGTTCAACGACCATATGTAAAGCTGAAATCTAGCACTCAATAGGGAGGATGGATTCGACACCGTGAACTAAATGGAAAGGGGTAAAACTAGTGGTGGTTTTGGTTGACGTGCGGTAGGCCCATAGTGGAGGGAAAAGCATGTGGTGCCAATTGTATTTGTGTTTGTCTACAGTGCGTTGGAGGATGGTCTTCAAAATTTTATTGATCGCTTCGACTTGGCCGTTTCCTTGGGGATAGTAGGTGGAAGAGAAATGGTGTTCAAATTTCAACATGGTTGATAATTCTTTCCAGACGGCATCTTCGAAATGAGAGCCATGGTCAGAGACTAGTTGCTTCGGCACTCCGAAACGAGTGATAACATGGTTGAAGAAAAACCATGCTGCAGTGTCGGCCTTGCAATTGTAAGTTGGCATGGCTTCCTCCCACTTGGTGAAATAATCTACTGCCACGACGATGTGTTTGTGACCGTCGGCTGACGTGGGGTTGCAGTCGAGGAAGTCGATGGCCCATTTACAGAATGGTCCGACAGTGATGACTGGATGAAGGGGGGCAGGTGGGGTTCTTGCTTTGGGGGCAAAAAGTTGGCAGTTCTGGCAATGTTTAACTACGGTGATGCAATCGGTAAACAATGACGGCCAAAAGTAACCTGCCCGAATGATCTTCTGGGCGGTGGCCATGCCGGAGAAATGGCCTCCGCAAGCACCGCTATGACAATCATTGATGACTTGTTCTGCCTCACTATGGGATAGGCAGTGGCGTAGGATAGTATCAACGCCACGTTGATAAAGTACATCCCCTAACAAGAGGTATCGGGGGGCGTGGTGTCATATGCGACGGCGTCCGTCACGATCGATGTGTGGTCGAAATTTTTGTGTGCAGAGGTAAATCAAGATGTCTCCATACCATGGGTCGTCAGACGAAATGATGAAGATTTGTTCGTCAATCAGATCCGTTTGGATAGCGGGTGATGACGAAGAGGATGGGAGGTCAGTGATGAGGTGAGCAAGCGCGAGGGCTTTGGTGCTTTTAGGAGTTCTTAAAGTGAGGTCATATTCCTGGAGGATAATGACCCACTTAGCAACACGACCTTGTAGGAGCCGCCGGGTTAGAAGATAGACCATAGGGTTGGAGTCGGTGACAACCGTGGTATGACTGAGCAGAATGTAGTGTCGCAATTTTTGGACGGAAAAGACTATAGCTAGGGCTAATCTTTCCTCGTATGGGTAACGTAGGGGTGGGCCAAACAAGGTCTAGATGACGTAATAAATTACATGCTCTTGGTGAGAGGCGTCTTCTTGGACCAAGACTCCGGACACGGCATGTTCAGATGCCGAGACATAAAGGGTGAAGTCTTGAGAGAAATCCAGAGGGGATATCAAGGGGGCCTGTGTGAGAGATTTATTGAGGGATTTGAATTCCGTGTCGACTTGCTCATCCCAAAAAAAGGGTATGTGGGTACGAAGTAAGCGTAAGAATCCGTGGACTTTGGTGGCGTAATCAGGAACGAAGCGCTGAAGGAAATTGGACCGCCCTTGTAGACTCTGGAGCTGACGAAGCGTGCGAGGAGAGGGAAATTATAAGATGGATTTGACTTTCAGGGGATCAACAGTAATTCCATCCTGGGAAATAATGAAACCCAACAACCGGCCTGCCGGAACGCAAAAGACACACTTGTGTGGGTTCAAGCGGATTTTATATTTGCGACAACGCAAGAAAACTTGTCGGAGGTCGTTAAGGTGGTCTGATCGTTTTCGGGAACGAGCTGTAAGGTCATCAAGATAGACTCGCAGGATATGGACTAAGTCGTGAAAGCAATAGGTCATGGCTCGCTGGAAAGTGGCACCAGCATTTTTAAGGCCGAATGGCATGATGCGATAGGCAAAGGTGCCCCATGGGGTGGTGAAGGAAGTCTTGTACTGATCCTCCTTACGGATGTGAATCTGGTTGTATCTAGAAAACCCGTCCATGAAAGATAGGACTTCATGTCCCGCACACTCATCAATGAGTTGGTCAATGAATGGCATGGGGAAATTGTCCTTGGGACAAGCGTGGTTTAAATCACGGAAGTCGGTGCATACTCTAAGGGTGCCTTGCTTTTTATTGACGGGAATGGGGTTTGACACCCAGGTGGTGTAAGGAATAGGATAAATGAATCCTGCTGTGCGAAGTTTTTCAACCTCGGCTTTAACAGCGGGGAGTTTGTAAGGATGAATGGGTCGCTGCTTCTGACGAACGGGGGGTACTTCATGCCATGTGTCAATGTGGTGCTCTATAATGGCAGGGTCAAGGCCAGGCATTTCGGTATAGGACCAGGCAAAAACATCATTGAATTATTGAAAAAGCTTTTTATACGCCTGAGTTTCTGCTTGAGTGCAAGATGCGCCCAGCGAGATGAGCTCAGGTTTCCCAGGTGTGGTGGAAATATCTATTTGAATAATGGGGGAAATGTTCGACATATTCCCTTCTTCGAAGGAATCCGGTGTTGAGATGGGGTCCTTTAACAAATCGACCTTAGTGGGTATGAAATCTTTCGATTCGACCGATAGCTGGTTGGATGCGGTGGATGTAGATGTTTCCGGGAGGAAGCACGAGCGATGATGCATATCATCCCAAGGGTAGTCGAGTGCAGTGAGTGTCTCCAAAATTTGGTCATCAGTATTGAAGTAATTAGACCATAAATCAAGGGATTCTGGTTTGAAAGTTGTTGAAATCATATAGATTGTATTGACTTCTTCCGACGAGGATGATTGCGGGGGGTAGATCTCCTCGATAAGGGGAGGAGATATCTCCAAATCGATGTTGTTTAACTCGTACAATACTGCTCTATAGTCAGGGAGATCAGGACAATGGTAAGAGTAGTGGCCGTAAACACTACATATGGCACAAGGATGGTTGGTGCGCAGTGATCTGTCACGAGGATGAGGAGGTGGCTCTAGTCTAACTACTGGGATGCTGGTGTCATCGTCCAACATATTCATATGCTCTTGGAGTGCGGGTAGCTGTGGACATTGATGGGTTGGATGGCCTAACTCATCGCACAACGAGCACTTTGGAGGAGCACGAAACACAGGTGGGCGTTTAACTGCCTTGGGAGGGGGTATCGCAGTGTATGGTGGTGGGCCTCTGCCCCCAGTGGACTTAATTAGAGGAGGGGGATTTGTTGAGGACGAAGGGATTGTGACACCGGGAGGTGGTTGACTAGTGGTGACAATGGGTTGCACCGGCTGTAGGATAACAGTTGGAGTCAGCGGGGGATTTGGAGCCGGTAAGTACCATATGGGTATCCCTAATGTTAAGCTAGGAAGGTTGAGTGTAGCCATTACTGGTGAACTGACAACTCCGGCGAATGGGAACAAGAACGGGATAGTGTGACTTGGCGTTGTGCCATGTGTAGGCACTGTGGGTATTTGTGTGTTGTGGGATAGGGTACATAGGTCAGATATGACAGTCGCGGGTGGCAGGGGTGGAATAGCTTGGAAGGTTGAGGTCATGGGTGTCTCTGAGTACAGTCCGGGTCCCACAGAAGAAACAAAGGAGGTGCTTGCACTAGAAACGGGTTGTTCAACCATGGGGAGAACATTTTCGGGTGCAGCAGGGGCATTGGGATCATAGTAGGTGAGTTGGTCGATTTTGACCACGCATCCCTCATGGGGGAACATTGTGGTACGAAAGACGGATGAGGCAACCGCTTTCATGGCGTACATGTAGCTGCGGCCAAGTAAAATATTATAATCGAGTTGGGCATTAATCACCTCTATGTCGATGAGCACAGTTTTACCACCCAATTGGATAGGGACATTGGGTAGTAGACCTTGGAGTTGAGCTGACCGGCCATCGTAGGCTCGCAATGCAGTGGTGGATTGCTGGAGAGTAGGGGATCCCAACTTCTGCCAAACGAATGTGGACATGACGCATGTAGAGGCACCCTCATCGATGATACATCGATGGATGACAAGATTCCGAATGGAAACAGAAACTTGGACTGCTATGGTGGAAGGCAGACGTGGTTCGGACTGGTTCAAATCAAAGGTCAGCAATTTCGAATCATTTGGGTCAATCGCCCGAATGGCGGAAAGTAAAGTCTTGCATTGTGAAGGACAGTTTTTCAAGACTTCTAACGTAGACATGGCTGCGGGAGACTGAGCTAAGTCATCAACAATTTTATAATTTGATGCAGCCCGCGCATTGGGGTTATTGTTTATACGACGAAGTGGGAAGCGAGGTGCTTTAGAGGCGCCATCAAGTGGAAGCGGGGGTATACGTAACGTTTGATCAGTGGGATGAGCGTTAGTATCCTTATCTGCGGGGGGGGCTTCAGAGGTAGAGCCATACTGGTTTCGACGGGTTTGGATGTTGACATTGGAAGTTGACATCATTAATAAGTGGTGAGTACCTGAATCGAACATTGGTTGATCAGGAGCGGCATAAGTGATTTGTTGTGGTGGCGCGTTGCCCTGTGGGGGAGCTAACGGCTGGGTGTTCACTACTGCTTGGGTTGGAAAGGGATTTTGTAGCACCAAAGGTTGATGTTGAGGTGGTGGAGGGTTGGGTGGTGGCTGAGGAGCCGCTTGTCCTTGAAAATGGGCATCGTCAGTCCAGAGTTTCCGAGCTCGCTCCAAATGTGGGCAAGCATGTGTGTAATGGCCATAGACCCCGCAAATAGAACAAGGATGATTTGTTCGTAAATTGGGAGTTTTGGCTTGCTTAGGTGGCCGATCAGGGTTCTGATGAGCAGGCGCCGCATTATTATTTTGTGGAGGATGGGGAGGTTGTGGAGCTTGGTTATGGTTTTGGTTGTTGTCGCGGTTGCGTCCTCTTCCACGGTTTTGTTGTCCACCCTAGTTGCGCTGGTTATTTTGGTATTGGGGCTGATTTTGTTGTGCATACACCTGCCCTTGAGCATTGGGGGGATTCTGGGGAGCCACAGGTGTGGGAGCAGGTTGCGGTGGATAATATGCAAGTGGAGCTGGTGGTGGTTGAGTTTCCTGTTGGGGTTGTTGTTACCCCTGAGCTATTGGAGGTGTTGGATTAGCCGGTGCCACTTGCTGTGGGTACTGCATCGGTTGTGGTGGGAACTGATTGGGGTTCTGTGTAGCAGGTTGGTTATAGTATGTAGGAGGTACATATGCCGATAGTGCTTTCCCATAGCAATGTTGTGGACAAGAGGGCACATGAATGTGATGGGTTTGGTTGGTTGGAGCGTAAGAAGTTGTCGCTCCGGAATTCGATGTAGCCCTAGAGAGGTCTGGGGCATGTATGGTGCTCACCATGCTGAAAGGTTTAGCTTACGGTATGATTTGGCCAATAATTCCATCAGCGGCATGTGATGCCCCCGGTGTGTCACCGCGTGAAGAGTCACCTCGTGGGGAGTCCGGTATGATTATGTATAGATAACCTGACTGGGCGTAAATGAGATCAAATTGTTGGGATTTGAGGATGACCTCTTCTTCGGACTGGGGTCGTTCGGATGCCACATCCTTGGCAATGAGAGGGAGGAGGGATTTTAGGAACCAATCTAAGAAGATACGTTCGTCTAACTTGATTTTGCAGAGGCTTCAGCGTCGACGCCACTCATGAATGTGGTCAGTGATGTGGGTGGCCATGGTCTGTCTGCAAGATAGTAGGATCTCGACTCCCGCATCATAGCGGACAGGTAACTAAAAGAACTGCAGGAAGGTCGAGGCAAGGGAGGTAAAGGTGGCATTGGTCCCATGGGGCTGCTCGATATACCACTTAGCTGCCGAGCCAGTGAAGGTGCGCTGTAATAGACGGAGGCGAACAGAGTCATCCACTATGGAATTGGAGGAACACCATAAATGGAAAGACATAATATGGTTTTGGGGGTCCTCACCTGCCTTGCCCTCAAATTTAGGGATGTCGGAGGGGAGTTTGGTGGGCATGGGAGGCCATGTGGGGTTGTGCCTGATTGGGTCATTGGTTAACCTGGCTAAGTCTGGTAAGTTCAGACTTTCCATGTAAGGCAAACTAGTAGACGTGTGTGTCATAGGAACTGGGACATAACCAGTAATGTTGGCATTGTGTGGTGGTCCAGTCATCCCTAAAGGTATGCTAGGTATTGAAGGTATATGACCTCCAACGGTTGTGGATTGGTGTGGGATGGCACTTCCAAGTGCAACATGGTTTACACTTGGGTTAGGAATAGTACCAGAAACTCCTGGGATCTAGGTTGTAGTAATCACAGATGGTGTGATTCCTATGTTAGGCATACCTATAAAAGGTGGTGGCCCCGTGTTGGGCATTCCTAAAGGTGTAGTACCCCCTATATTAGGCATGCCTAGAGGGGTGGTTGTTGCCATGGATGGCACAACATTAGAGGGGTTGGTGGACGTATCTCCTATAGTGCTGGTGAAAAGTGGGTCGTATTGTGTTCCATCCATAATGGTGGTTGGTGGTAATACAATGCAGTTTTCGGATTCTTCCTCAGAATCTGATGTGAAGTGAGGCATGTTAGAATCGGATGACGCTATGTTTGTCCTATGACGTTCTGAGTCAAGGGATAAGGCTCTACATCGGTGACGTGGAGAGCCAAGCACACTGAAATGTGGGGGTTCACCCTGGAGACGACGAGATCGTCTAGAATTCTCAATGGTGAGAAATATGTTTTGTTATAAAATGTTTAAGTATCAGGTGGTGATATATAAAAAACTCAAAACCCTAATGCAACCAAGAGTGCCAAAAGGGGAGTGAAAACAAAGAGTTTCAGGCCAAAAAAGCAACCTAAAAAAGCACTTATTATAGCAGCTGTGCTATAATAAGTGGAGGGATGCAATAAAAGTGGTCAGAATACCAACATGCAAACAGCTTCTAGAAAAAAAAAGAGGTGCGACTAGACCCAAAGGTGGTAAAGATCATGCAAACACCTAACTAAAAGTATTGTGAGTCAACAAACTATATTCTCTGCAAGGTGATGAAATCCAAGTTAGACAATATTGAATGTTGAGTCAATGGCTAAATATCCCCCTACCGGGAGGGATACCGGGTAGACAATCCTAAAGAATGGCAACTAGGATACTCCATTCATGACACGTTCAGAAAAGGTAAATCAGCCGTTTGGTCCTTTAACCGCAATATCCCAATACAGAGATATCCTGAGAACTGCGAATGGTAGCCTTCGATTATTGAATGGATTTCGGTATTCCACTCAGACTTCCAGAACCATCCTCATGACTTCAACCCTCCTAGGGGAGAGGCCTTCTGATAAGCTGGTTGTGACCGTGCCAAGAAGTACTAGGAGATTTTAGGTTTCCGTAAAGGACAACAACTATGTCTGAGATGTAATAATTGAGGGGTGTTATTGGAACACCTATCCCCTCAAACCTACCTAGCTACAAAGTTCTTTTAAATGTTCCCCAAGTGGGGTTAAAAGTGGGTTGAAATTAGGGTTCTTTTTAAGGCTCAGTTTAATTATGTGTTTGAGTGGGTGCACATGTGGTATGTTAAACTGAAATTGAAAAAATGTAAATGCGTTTCAAAAATGATTCAAAAACAAAGGATCTTTGAACTTATGAAAGCAAATACTATGATTACTTCAAGAAATAATTGGATTTCTTTTTTCTTAACAAAATTTCTATGGGCAAAAATATAAAGAAAGTAAACAGTAATACTTTTATCTAGATACAATGCAAATAAAAACCTTCTTCGATTTATGAAAAATATTGGTAAAAAATAATTTCTTTAAAAAGGCATTAGAAATAGTAAAAATATTGCTGTAATAATGTAGGAATTTAATTCTGTAAAATAGCTAAGTGGGAAGCATCTACAGTAAAAAATTAATTTTTTAACCGAAATGGCCGAATGAAAAAATTGGCATCGAAGGTTTTAGGAGAAAAGCCGCAATGGACTGTGTGGGTTTCTGGCGCACAGTCGCGATGGGTAGCGCGGGTTTCATCCGCGAAGCCGCGATGTGCAGCGCGGAAATTGGCCGCGATGTGTAGCGCGGAAATTGGCCGCGAAGCCGTGATGTGTAGCGCGGAATTTGGCCGTGAAGCCGCGATGTGCAACGCGAAATTTGGCCGGGAAGCCACGATGAGCCACAAGGAAAAAAGCCGAAAGGTCGCGATGAGCCGCGCGACTGTCAGGCTAAAACCGTGAGGCGAAATCCGTGCACGGAAGCTGAAAAACAAACCCGAAAATTGAGAATTTCGGGCTGTAAATGGCAATAGATGGGGCCAAGATCTAGAGCAGCAATGGATCTGCTGTCTAGGATGGCGGATCTATGAATCTAAAGGCTAAAAACTAATAAAAAACTAAGATTGAAAGAAAAAATCGAGATCTATTGTTCAAAGCCAGCGGAGGGCCAAAAACTATTGGCTTGGTTTTGCAACCAAGCTTAGTGCTATGGGCACCTGCTAACTAGTAGCAGCAGTTTCAAATAGAAATAAACAACTAACTAATCTAAACAAAACTAATCATGGATCTATGCAAGAAATATACGCAAATAATGGAAATATTTAAAAAACAAAAACAAGAAAATATGAAAGAATAAATTTGTATTGAAAATGGGGCAAGCTAATGCTTGCAATAGTAATACCTCCAATGGTGAAGGTTGATGTAGAACAACTCCCAAGATGAGTAGCTCCAAGCTCCAAAAGGTCTCCTTCTCCAAGGTTGCTTACAACGGCCAAAATACTCAAGGGAGATTTCGGCAACATGAGGATAGGATAATGGATGGATGGAAAGTGAGGAGCCCCTACCACCTTTTTATAGTTTTTGGTAATGGGGAATACCATTTGTGGTTTTGAGGAAACCAATGATATACACCAACATGGTTTAGGTACCTTTTTCCCTCCTTTTTCCTTTTTTGAATATTTTGAATATTTTTATTCCCTTTTTAATATTTTTGGGAATTATGGACCCTTTTTGAGGGTTTTTTATGCTTTTTTAGGAAAAATATTCATTTGGAGTGGAAAAAGGGGTGTATTAAGGTCTTTTGGTGACCTTTTGATGGTTTCAGAGGCTCTGATGGTGAAAAAGTGGACAAATGGGTCATATGAATAGGGAAATGAGCTAGTGGGCACTTTTTGGATGTCAACAGATTGCCCCCTGATGTGTGAGGGCAGGAGCTCATCGTATGGCCGATAGACATCATAGTTCTTTTGTCTTTTTCTGGGTTTTAGGGGAGAGAAGAGACCGGTTGGAGACTGGAGCCACGGCCCTTGGAAGCTGCAAAAACAAAAAATATTACATGGCCTCAATATGAATGAGGTATAATCTCTGATAATGGACGAGGCGGGCATTCCCATGCTCGTATCAAGATGTAGAAAAATAATAACAATGGGGTCCAAAATATGGTGACCTGAAAGATACATGGCCTCAAATAATGGATGAGGAAGAATCTCAATATATGAACGAGGCGGGAATTCCCATGCTCGTATCCGTATACATTAAAAATAACTGTAAGGCCCGAAAAAAGGGGGGACCTGTAAGATACATAGAGAACCACTGTGACATCATAAGGGTCCAGAGGGGACACAAATATGGGATATACTGATGGGCTGACCATGTCTGAGCGGAAGAACTGATATATTGAAAGAACAACAGTGTTGTTGAGTGTGGACCCAGAGGAACTGATGAGCTGCTGGATCAATGGTATATTGAACTGAAACTGAACTGGGTACTCGAGGAAGCATATCACTGGGTGGCTTCCGAATACGATCGCCATGCGCAACCCGGATATCTATAGAAAAAATGTAACTGGTTGTTTCCATAGGTAGACTCTCAGATGTGGAAGAGTCAGGAGGTATTCGGGGTCTTCGACGAAAAACTTGAAAGGATCAATACCCTGTGCGAGTCTCAACGATGCGATCAAGGTGTTGAAGTCGAGCATGTGAGAAACAACCATTTGGAGAAGCACTGAGGAGTCTTCTCGAAATGATTCGTAGGAACTCATCATAAATGGTGATGAGTCCAAGACACAGGGACCTCTAGGTCTATCCTATGGAATATATGTGATTGTCGTCGACAGAGGGAGAACAGCCACTAAGAAGGCAATGATGTTTCCTTGATAGGAGCACGAGGTGTAGAACTGAAGTGTGGTAGTACTGGTGGTAGGAATGACATACTTTTGGGAATGGGAAGTAACTGGGGTCATATATGTGGTAGACTCAAACTTCCTTTGTTCAGAACATGATGACATGGTTGACCTGTCAGCGTAAGGAACTGACTTGTAGATGTGGGGATCATGACTTTTAGGGACTGAATGGTATATATTGACTCTGGGGGGGAGGACGAGCTGATAGGTGCTGTCGAGGGATTTTCAAGGTGACATAATGCAGAATACTCTGAACAAAGGTGACCAAAAAGGGGAAGCTGCCATATGAGTAGATGTGATTTGTCGTGGCGCCGAAAAGCACCATTGGGTCCTTCTTCGTAGTTTTAATGAGATCCAAGAAGGGATAAAAGTGTGCTCTGAAATGATACTGTCTTGTGGATTTTGTGAGCCCAGGACTGTTTGTGCTCATGGTTGCTTTCATGTTTAGAGAGTTTGAAAGCGGTAAGTGGACTCTATTGGTGTTCTTTTTCGTAAGTTAGTCTCCAAGGCCCGAAAAAGCATAAAATGATGCAAATGGAGAACTCTTCTAGCCAATGTGACTAGAGTATGCCTTTTTCGTAATTAGTCTACCAGGTCTGGAAAAGGGGTAAACTTATACCAGGTAGACGCCCTTTCAGATGCGTTTTAACGAGCATGAGAGCGAGTAAAGGTCTCAAGTATCATCATGGGTGTGGAAAAATGGATCCGGTGACAGAAAGATTTGTCGAAAAGGGGCCACGACCAATGTGGCATGCAAACTGAGGTGATGAGTGGCATTTTTACAAAATGTCCAAAAAATATGGGCGTGAAAGCGAGAAATGATCTCAAGCATTATCACAAGCACGGAAAACTGAATCCGGTGATATAAGACTTGTCAAAAACAGAGAACGACCGATGTGGCACGCAAACCGAGGCGACAAGGGGGCATGGGAAAAAATGCCAAAGAAATCTGGAGGTGAGAGTGAGAAAAGGTCTCAAGCATCATCACGAGTGCCAAAAACTGAATCCGGCGATATAAGACACGTAAAAAATGGAGAACGGTCGATGTGGCATGCAAACCGAGGCGACGCGGGGGTATGGAAAAATGCCCTAAAAATCGGGGCGTGAAAGCGAGAAATGATCTCAAGCATCATCACGAGCGCGGAAAACTGAATCTGGTGATATATGACATGTCCAGAATGGATGACGGCCGATGTGGCATGCAAACCGAGGCCATGAGGGGGGCCAAAAAAATGGTCAAAAAATGGACCCCGTGAAAACGGGAAAAGGAAAGAACTATCATGAAGTTCTCGCTGTGCTGATTCCAATGGTACCAACGGTTTGAAAAATGGACTTCGTATGATACCGCAATGGTTGTTTGAAAAATGGTGGAATTTCTATAAATAGGGCGTGGGGCCCATATGACGTATCATTGTTATGTGCGAGTTTGGCAGAGCAGTCAGAGCTATTTCTTGATTTCCGGGAGATTTCACCGTTGGTTTTCGATTCTGCGAGTTTGAGGTAACTCTATTTTCCTTATCCTTTTCAATTATGTCTTTTTTGTTTGGCGGCGGGCCCTCGAAGGCCGTGAAATTCCATGTTGACCTTCCAACGTGGAATATCGCGGGTTTCGGGTCTGTTCCCGCGATGAACCGCGCGGGTTTTAGGCTGACAGTCGCGATGTTCATCGCAACTGTGAGGTTGGAACCCGCGATGTTCATCGCGAGTTCATGGGAGATAGTCGCGATGTTCATCGCGACTGTCTGGCCAATACCCGCGATGTTCATCGCGGGTTTTAGTATGGAGGCCGCGATGGTCATCGCGGCTTTTGGTGGAAAAGCTATGATGGTCATCGCGGCTTTTGATGGAAAAGCCGCGATGGGATTTTTTGCAAAAAAATTTTGCTGGGGCTAAAAATTTCTTCTGTTTTTTGGCAGGATGTTGAGGAGACCATTGACTTCCTGGCGAGAGTGGGAGATAGATGAGGATCTGATGCTGAGTATTCAGACTGACCAGGGGGTCTGGCAGACTTTGGCGATGAGTGGACTCTTGAAGTTCACTCAGATCCCACCTATGCGTTCAGTGAGACGGCTCCTGAATAAGTTGGTGAGTTGGTGGGTGCCTGCAGAGGGTGCTTTTATTATTGGGGGTGAGAGGTTGGAGATCACCCTCACAGATGTATACTTTCTGACTGGGTTGCCTCGTTTAGGGGAGGTGGGAGATCTTCTGTCGAGGATCCCGCCAGGTATAGATATGGAGGATTTGCTGTAGACCTTTTGTGTTGATGATGTTGTTTTGCAGAACAACACTATTAGTCTGTGATCACTACGAGAGTGGGATATGCGGGCTGTTGGGGCCTGTGTTCTGCGGGTGTTGGGTGCTGTGGCGCCACATCATTTGTCAAGGGGACAAACGATGATGGTGGACTCTGTTCTTCGGGGGACGTATTATGCATGGGGGCAGATGTATTTGACTGGTGTCCGGAGAGATCTGGACAAGGTCAGTCGAGAGGGAGGAGAGTTCTGTTATGCCTCCTTTCTATGTTGTTTTTTCTTTGAGCAGCTGCCGACCTTGCGACCACGGGTGCCCATTCGTGATGGTCTGGTGAGTGAGCCGCGAATGGTGCGGTGGGGGCATATGATGCCTCGTAGCGGTGGTGGTGTTCGCGGGTTTTTTACAGAGGAGATATATGAGAAGTGGGAACAAATGCCCCTGGTGATTGAGGATTAACCATATGCCGGCATGGACTACCGAGGTGACCCAGAGATTCCTCGTGCCCAGGGACAGGCCTAGAGTTTAGACGGTATGTTTTGTGGTTTTTTTTATGCTATATCATGTGATTTGTTTTATGATTATAGTTAGATATGTATATGATGGTTTACTTTCATTGTGCAGATGTCGGTCCAGTGCCACCGGCCGACTACGTGGCTCGTCGGGGGCGGGCAATGGTGGTTGCACAACCTCATGCAGCGGTACCGCCTCCACGTGGTGGAGGATTCGCGGCTCATGGGTGAGGGGTTGGCCCTCGAGATGATGCCATAGAGGGCGTCAGACATACCTTCGACATGATTTTAGCTGGACTCCTCGAGGATGGCTGGAGAGACCTGGACCGAGATATTGTGAAGCATTGCTTTGGTGCGCCGCCTGAGTGGCGGTCGCTTTTGTTGAGGACAATTGTTTTTGTGGCAGAGCACAGGGATGGTGGTCGAGATGATCCGGCAGGGCCGGCTGAGAGGAGGATTCATCTACGGGACAATCCAGCGGGGCCAGCAGAGCGGAGAGTTCGGGCTCGCCATGACCCGGCGGGGCCAGCGGAGGTGGTGCCAGAGGAGCTTAGGGGGCCTCATGACTAGAGATGTTGTATCTGCCCCCAAATGCTGATGAGCATATGGGGAAGTATTTTTTGTACAGCGGATGTATTTTTTGTATATTGGGTACTGAGGGCACCTATGACATGTTGACTATCATGGTTTATATATATATGTATATATATGTTTTGGATATATTGTAGTGTATGCATGTGGATGCACATCTTGTCTTTTGTATATGCCCGTGGAGGCACATGTTATGCACGTGGATGCAGTATTTTGCTTTTTGTATATGCCCGTGGAGGCACATATTACGCACATGGATGCAGTATTTTGGTTTTCTGTATATGCCCGTGGAGGCACATGGTATGCACATGGATGCAGTCTGTTTATGAAATGATTTGATTGGTGTGCCAGTCAAGGACGTTATTGGCCATATGGTCTGCTACACTATTGAGGTTTCTTCGTACATGTGTAAATGAGATGGATTCAAACTGTCGCATCATTAGTTTAGTGCACAAGAATTTTCGGAAAAGATAGGGGTCGCGTACCTGGTAATCATTGTTGAGCTGGGAAACCAGGAGCTGTGAGTCCAAGAAAACGTTAAGGTGACAGATGCTCATTTGGAGAGCTGCGGCCAGGAGACCGGTCACGGTGTCATATTCAGCTTGGTTGTTGGTGGCGGCACCTAAACATACTCCGTCGATGTGAATTAACTCATGTGAAGGGGAGTATATTACCCAAGCTGCGGAGGCGAGATTGGGAGACCAATGGCTTGCGCCATTAGCGAAACTGACGTAGCAGAGTGGAAGAGGATCCATCTATGGTCATGCAAAGAAAAACAAATACTTAGGTTTTTTGAACTTTTGTGAAAAAAAAGAAAGTAAGACTGTACAACAATGGACGGTGGTGTCCATCAGATTTTCTATGGGTAAAAACGCTTAAGGTACAACCCGTTGCGTGGGTTGCGTAGGGGATTGCCTTCTGAATCGGTCAGAATGTATGCCCCCTGCCCAAGGCAAGTATGTACGATGTAGGGGCCTTGCCACATGGATACAAACTTTCCCTTCCCGATTTTGTCATGAGCTTGATCGTAAGCAAGGACAAGGTCTCCCTCCGAAAAAGTTCTTGGGTGGACGTGTTTGTCGTAACTTAGTTTTGATCGTTGCTTGGCTGCTTCCATGTTTTGAAGAGCTGTGCGCCAATCTTCATCGGCCTGCTCTAGGAGTAGTAAACGTTGCTCGATCGGGGAAGTGTCCCGTAGGAATTCAACGGCCATATGTAAAGCTGGAATCTGGAACTCAATAGGGAGGATGGATTCGACACTGTGAACTAAATGGAAAGGGGTAAAACCAGTGGCGGTTTTGGTTGACGTGCAGTAGGCCCATAGTGTTGGGAAAAGCATGTGGTGTCAATTGGATTTGTGTTTGTCTACAGTGCGTTGGAGGATGGTCTTCAAAATTTTATTGATCGCTTCGACTTGGCCGTTTCCTTGGGGATAGTAGGTGGAAGAGAAATGGTGTTCAAATTTCAACATGGTTGACAATTCTTTCCAGACGGCGTCTTCGAAATGAGAGCCGTGGTTAGAGACTAGTTGCTTCGGCACTCCGAAACGAGTGATAACATGGTTGAAGAAAAACCGTGCTGCAGTGTCGGCCTTGCAATTGTAAGTTGGCATGGCTTCCTCCCACTTGGTGAAATAATCTACGGCCACGACGATGTGTTTGTGACCGCCGGCTGACGTGGGGTTGCAGTCGAGGAAGTTAATGACCCATTTGCAGAATGGTCCGACAGTGATGACTGGATGAAGGGGGGAGGGTGGGGTTCTTGCTTTGGGGGCAAAAAGTTGGTAGTTCTGGCAATGTTTAACTGCGGTGATGCAATCGGTAAACAATGACGGCCAAAAGTAACCTGCCCGAATGATCTTCTCGGCAGTGGCCATGCCGGAGAAATGGCCTCCGCAAGCACCACTATGACAATCATTGATGACTTGTTCTACCTCACTATGGGATAGGCAGCGGTGTAGGATAGTATCAACGCCGCGTCGATAAAGTACATCCCCTAACAAGAGGTATCGGGGGGTGTGGTGTCGTATGCGACGGCGTCCGTCACGATCGATGTGTGGTAGAAATTTTTGTGTGCAGAGGTAAATCAAGATGTCTCCGTACCATGGGTCATCAGACGAAATGATGAAGATTTGTTCATCAATCATATCCGTTTGGATAGCGGGTGATGACGAAGAGGATGGGAGGTCAGTGATGAGGTGAGCAAGCGCGAGGGACTTGGTGCTTTTAGGAGTTCTGAAAGTGAGGTCATATTCCTGGAGGATAATGACCCATTTAGCAACACGACCTTGTAGGAGCCGTTGGGTTAGAAGATAGACCATAGGGTTGGATTCGGCGACAACCGTGGTATGACTGAGCAGAATGTAGTGTCGCAATTTTTGGACGGAAAAGACTATAGCTAGGGATAATCTTTCCTCATATGGGTAACGTAGGGGTGGGCCAGACAAGGTCTGGATGACGTAATAAATTACATGCTCTTGGTGAGAGGCGTCTTCTTGGACCAAGACTCCGGACACGGCATGTTCAGATGCCGAGATATAAAGGGTGAAGTCTTGAGAGAAATCCGGAGGGGATATCAAGGGGGCTTGTGTGAGAGCTTTCTTGAGGGATTTGAATGCCGTGTCGACTTGCTCATCCCAAACAAAGGGTATGTGGGTACGAAGTAAGCGTAAGAATCCGTGGACTTTTGTGGCGTAATCAGGAATGAAGCGCTGAAGGAAATTGGACCTCCCTTGTAGAATTTGGAGCTGCCGAAGCGTGCGAGGAGAGGGAAGTTCTAAGATGGCTTTGAATTTCAGGGGATCAACAGTAATTCCGTCCTGGGAAATAATGAAACCCAACAACCGGCCTGCCGGAACGCAAAAGACACACTTGTGTGGGTTCAAGCGGATTTTATATTTGCAACAACGCAGGAAAACTTGCCGGAGGTCGTTAAGGTGGTCTGATTGTTTTCGGGAACGAGCTGTAAGGTCATCAAGATAGACTCACAGGATATGGACTAAGTCATGAAAGCAATAGGTCATGGCTCACTGGAAAGTGGCACCAGCATTTTTAAGGCCGAATGGCATGATGCGATAGGCAAAGGTGCCCCATGGGGTGGTGAAGGAAGTCTTGTACTGATCCTCCTTACGGATGTGAATCTGGTTGTATCCAAAAAACCTGTCCATGAAAGATAGGACTTCATGTCCCGCACACTCATCAATGAGTATGTCAATGAATGGCATGGGGAAATTGTCCTTGGGACAAGCGTGGTTTAAATCACGGAATTCGGTGCATACTCTAAGGGTGCCTTGCTTTTTATTGACGGGAACGGGGTTTGACACCCAGGTGGTGTAAGGAATAGGATAAATGAATCCTACTGTGCAAAGTTTTTCAACCTCGGCTTTAACAGCGGGGAGTTTGGAAGGATGAATGGGTCGCTGCTTCTGACGAACAGGGGGTACTTCAGGCCATGTGTCAATGTGGTGCTCTATAATGGCAGGGTCAAGGCCAGGCATTTCGGTATAAGACCAGGCAAAAACATCACGGAATTATTGAAAAAGCTTTTTATACGCCTGATTTTCTGCTTGACTGCAAGATGCGCCCAGCGAGATGAGCTCAGGTTTCCCAGGTGTGGTGGAAATATCTATTTGAATAATGGGGGAAATGTTCGACATATTCCCTTCTTCGAAGGCATCCGGTGCTGAGATGGGGTCCTTTAACCAATCAATTTTAGTGGGTATGAAATATTTCGATTCGACCGATAGCTGGTTGGATGCGGTGGATGTAGATGTTTCCGAGAGGAAGCACGAGCGATGATGCATATCATCCCAAGGGTAGTCAGGTGCAGCGAGTGTATCCAAAATTTGGTCATCAGTATTGAAGTAATCAGACCATAAATCAAGGGATTCTGGTTTGAAAGTTGTTGAAATCATATAGATTGTCTTGACTTCTTCCGACGAGGATGATTGCGGGGGGTAGATCTCCTCGATAAGGGGAGGAGATATCTCCAAATCGACGTTGTTTAACTCGTACAATGCCACTCTATAGTCAGGGAGATCAGGACAATGGTGAGAGTAGTGGCCGTAAACACTACATATGGCACAAGGATGGTTGGTGCGCAGTGATCTGTCGTGAGGCTGAGGAGGTGGCTCTAGTCTAACTACTGGGATGCTGGTTTCATCGTCCAACATATTCATATGATCTTGGAGTGCGGGTAGCTATGGACATTGATGGGTTGGATGGCCTAACTCATCGCACAACGAGCATTTTGGAGGAGAACGAAACACAGGTGGGGGTTTAACTGCCTTGGGAGGGGGTATCGCAGTGTATGGTGGTGGGCCTCTTCCCCCAGTGGACTTAATTAGAGGAGGGGGATTTGTTGAGGACGAAGGGATTGTGACACTGGGAGGTGGTTGACTAGTGGTGACAATGGGTTGCACCGGTTGTAGGATAACAGTTGGAGTCGGCGGGGGATTTGGAGCAGGTAAGTACCATATGGGTATCCCTAATGTTAAGCTAGGAAGGTTGAGTGTAGCCATTACTGGTGAACTGACAACTCCGGCGAATGGGAACAAGAACGGGATAGTGTGAATTGGCATCATGCCAATATGTGTAGGCACTGTGGGTATTTGTGTGTTGTGGGACAGGGTACATAGGTCAGATACGGTAGTCGTGGGTGGCGGGGGTGGAATAGCTTGGAAGGTTGAGGTCATGGGTGTCTCTGAGTACAGTCCGGGTCCCACAGAAGAAACGAAGGAGGTGGTTGCACTAGAAATGGGTTGTTCAACCATGGGGAGAACATTTTCGGGTGCAGCAGGGGCATTGGGATCATAGTAGGTGAGTTGGTCCATTTTGACCACGCGTCCCTCATGGGGGAACATCATGGTACGAAAGACGGATGAGGCAACTGCTTTCATGGTGTACATATAGCTGCGGCCAAGTAAAAGATTATAATCGAGTTGGGCATTAATCACCTCTATGTCGATGAGCACAGTTTTACCACCCAATTGGACAGGGACATTGGGTAGTAGACCTTGGAGTTGAGCTGACCGGCCGTTGTAGGCTCACAATGCAGTGGTGGATTGCTGGAGAGTAGGGGATCCCAACTTCTGCCAAACGAATGTGGACATGATGCATGTAGAGGCACCCTCATCGATGATACATCGATGGATGACAAGATTCCGAATGGAAATAGAAACTTGGACTGCTATGGTGGAAGGCAGACGTGGTTCGGACTGGTCCAAATCAAAGGTCATCAATTTTGAATCATTTGGGTCAATCGCCCCAATGGCGGAAAGTAAAGTCTTGCATTGTGAAGGACAGTTCTTCAAGACTTCTAACGTAGACATGGCTGCGGGAGACTGAGCTAAGTCATCAACAATGTTATAATTTGATGCAGCCCACGCATTGGGGTTATTGTTTATACGATGAAGTGGGAAGCGAGGTGCTTTAGAGGCGCCATCGAGTGGAAGCGGGGGTATACGTAACGTTTGATCAGTGGGATGAGCGTTAGTATCCTTATCTGCGGGGGGGGATTCAGAGGTAGAGCCATACTAGTTCCGATGGGTTTGGATGTTGACATTGGAAGTTGACATCATTAATAAGTGGTGAGTACCTGAATCGAACATTGGTTGATCAGGAGCGGCATAAGTGATTTGTTGTGGTGGCGCGTTACCCTGTGGGGGAGCTAACGGCTTGGTGTTCACTACTACTTGGGTTGGAAAGGGATTTTGTAGCACCATAGGTTGATGTTGAGGTGGTGGAGGGTCGGGTGGCGGCTGAGGAGCCGCTTGTCCTTGACAATGGGTATCGTCAGTCCAGAGTTGCCGAGCTCGCTCCAAATGTGGGAAAGCATGTGTGTAATTGCCATAGACCCCGCAAATAGAACAAGGATGATTTGTTCGTAAATTGGGAGTTTTGGCTTGCTTAGGTGGCCGATCAGGGTTCTGATGAGCAGGCGCCGCATTATTATTTTGTGGAGGATGGGGAGGTTGTGGATCTTGGTTATGGTTTTGGTTGTTGTCGCGGTTACGTCCTCTTCCACGGTTTTGTTGTCCACCCTGGTTGCGTTGGTTATTTTGGTATTGGGGCTGATTTTGTTGTGCATACACCTGCCCTTGAGAATTGGGGGGATTCTGGGGAGCCTCAGGTGCGGGAGCAGGTTGCGGTGGATAATATGCAAGTGGAGCTGTTGGTGGTCCAATTGCCTGTTGGGGTTGTTGGTACCCCTGAGCTATTGGAGGTGTTGGATTAGCCGGTGCCACTTACTGTAGGTACTGCATCGGTTGTGGAGGGAACTGATTGGGGTTCTGTGTAGCAGGTTCGTTATAGTATGTAGGAGGTACATATGCCGATAGTTCTTGCCCATAGCAATGTTGTGGACAAGAGGGCCCATGAATGTGATGGGTTTGGTTGGTTGGAGCGTAAGAAGTTGTCGCTCCGGAATTCGATGTAGCCCTAGAGAGGTCTGGGGCATGTATGGTGCTCACCATGCTGAAAGGTTTAGCTTGCGGTGTTATTTGGCCAATAATGCCGTCAGCGGCATGTGATGCCCCCGGTGTGTCACCGCGTGAAGAGTTGCCTCGTGGGGCATCCGGTATGATTGTGTATAGATAACCTGACTCGGCGTAAATGAGATCAAATTGTTGGGATTTGAGGATGGCCTCTTCTTCGGACTGGGGTCATTCGGATGCCACATCCTTGGCAATGAGAGGGAGGAGGGATTTTAGGAACCAATCTAAGAAGATACGTTCGTCTAACTTGATTTTGCAGAGGCTTCGGTGTCGACGCCACTCATGAATGTGGTCAGTGATGTGGGTGGCCATGGTCTGTCTGCAAGATAGTAGGATATCGACTCCCGCATAATAGCGGACAGGTAACTAAAAGAACTACAGGAAGGTCGAGGAAAGGGAGGTAAAGGTGGCATGGGTCCCATGGGGCTGCTCGATATACCACTTAGATGCCGAGCCAGTGAAGGTGCGCTGTAATAGACGGAGGCGAACAGAGTCGTCCACTATGGAATTGGAGGAACACCATAAATGGAAGGACATAATATGGTTCTGGGGGTCCTCACCTGCGTTGCCCTCAAATTTAGGGATGTCGGAGGGGAGTTTGGTGGGCATGGGAGGCCATGTGGGGTTGTGCCTGATTGGGTCATTGGTTAACTTGGCTAAGTCTGGTAAGTTCAGACTTGACATGTAAGGCAAACTAGCAGACGTGTGTGTCATAGGAACTGGGACATAACCAGTAATGTTGGCATTGTGTGGTGGTCTAGTCATCCCTAAAGGTATGCTAGGTATTGAAGTTATATAACCTCCAACGGTTGTGGATTGGTGTGGGATGGCACTTCCAAGTGCAACATGGGTTACACTTGGGTTAGGAATAGTACCAGAAACTCCTGGGATCTGGGTTGTAGTAATCACAAATGGTGTGATTCCTATGTTAGGCATACCTATAATAGGTGGTGGCCCTGTGTTGGGCATTCCTAAAGGTATAGTACCCCCTATATTAGGCATGCCTAGAGGGGTGGTTGTTTCCATGGAGGGCACAGCAGTAGAGGGGTTGATGGACGTATCTCCTATAGTGCTAGTGAAAAGTGGGTCGTATTGTGTTCCAGCCATAATGGTGGTTGGTGGTAATACAATGCAGTTTTCGGATTCTGCCTCATGGGATAAGGCTCTACGTTGGTGACATGGATAAGGCTCTATGACGTTCTGAGTCAAGGGATAAGGCTCTACGTCGGTGACATGGAGAGCCAAGCAGACTGAACTGTGGGGGTTCACCCTGGAGACGACGAGGTCGTCTAGAATTCTCAATGGTGAGAAATATGTTTTGTTATAAAATGTTTAAGTATCAGGTGGTGATATATAAAAAACTCAAAACCCTAATGCAACCAAGAGTGCCAAAAGGGGAGTGAAAACAAAGGCTCTCAGGCCAAAAAAGAAACCTCAAAAAGCACTTATTATAGCAGCTGTGCTATAATAAGTGGAGGGATCCAATAAAAGTGGTCAGAATACCAACATGCAAACAGCTTCTAGAAAAAAAAAGAGGTGCGACTGGACCCAAAGGTGGTAAAGATCATGCAAACACCTAACTAAAAGTATTGTGAGTCAACAAACTATATTCTCTACAAGGTGATGAAATCCAAGTCAGACAATATTGAATGTTGAGTCAACGGCTAAATATCCCCCTACCGGGAGGGATACCGGGTAGATAATCCTAAAGAATGGCAACTAGGATACTTCGTTCATGACACGTTCAGAAAAGGTAAATCTGCCGTTTGGTCCTTTAACCGCAATATCCCAATACAGGGATATCCCGAGAACTGCGAATGGTAGCCTTTGGTTACTGAATGGATTTCGGTATTCCAATTAGACTTCCGGAACCATCCTCACGACTTCAATCCTCCTAGGGGAGAGGCCTTCTGATAAGCTGGTTGTGACCGTGCCAAAAAGTACTAGGATATTTTAGGTTTCCCTAAAGGACAACAACTATGTCTCAGATGTAATAATTGAGGGGTGTTATTGGAACACCTATCCCCTCAATCCTACCTAGCTACAAAGTTCTTTTAAATGTTCCCCAAGTGGGGTTAAAAGTGGGTTGAAATTAGGGTTCTTTTTAAGGCTCAGTTTAATTATGTGTTTGAGTGGGTGCACATGTGGTATGTTAAACTGAAATTGAAAAAATGTAAATGCATTTAAAAAATGATTCAAAAACAAAGGATCTTTGAACTAATGAAAGCAAATACTATGATTACTTCAAGAAATAATTGGATTTCTTTTTTCTTAACAAAATTGCTATGGGAAAAAATATAAAGAAAGTAAACAGTCATACTTTTATCTAGATACAATGCAAATAAAAACCTTCTTCAATTTATGAAAAATATTGGTAAAAAATATTTTCTTTAAAAGGCATTTGAAATAGTAAAAATATTGCTGTAATAATGTAGGAATTTAATTCTGTAAAATAGCTAAGTGGGAAGCATCTACAGTAAAAAATTAATTTTTTAAACGAAATGGCCGAATGAAAAAATTGGCATCGCGGGTTTTAACAGAAAATCCACGATGGACCGTGCGGGTTTCTGGCGCACAGTCGCGATGGGCAGCGCGGGTTTCAGCCGCAAAGCCGCGATGTGCAGCGCGAAAATTGGCTGCGAAGCCGCGATGTGCAGCGCGGAAATTGGTCGCGAATCCGCGATGTGCAGCGTGGAATTTGGCCGTGAAGCCGCGATGTGCAGCGCGGAATTTGGCCGCGAAGCCACGATGAGCCACGCGGAAAAAAGCCAAAAGGTCGCGATGAGCCGCGCGACTGTCAGGCTAAAAACCATGAGGCGAAAGCCGTGCATGGAAGCCGAAAAACAAACCCGAAAATTGAGAATTTCAGGCTGTAAATGGCAATAGATGGGGCCAAGATCTAGAGCAGCAATGGATCTGCTGTCTAGTATGGCGGATCTATGAATCTAAAGGCTAAAAACTAATAAAAAACTAAGATTGAAAGCAAAAATCGAGATCTATTGTTCAAAGCCAGCGGAGTCGCCAAAAACTATTGGCTTGGTTTTGCAACCAAGCTTAGTGCTATGGGCACATGCTAACTAGTAGCAGCAGTTTCAAATAGAAATAAACAACTAACTAATCTAAACAAAACTAATCATGGATCTATGCAAGAAATATACACAAATAATGGAAATATTTTAAAAAAAAGAACAAGAAAATATGAAAGAATAAATTTGTATTGAAAATGGGGCAAGCTAATGCTTGCAATAGTAATACCTCCAATGGTGAAGGTTGATGTAGAACAACTCCCAAGATGAGTAGCTCCAAGCTCCAAAAGGTCTCCTTCTCCAAGGTTGCTTACAATGGCCAAAATACTCAAGGGAGATTTCGGCAGCATGAGGATAGGATAATGGATGGATGGAAAGTGAGGAGCCCCTACCACCTTTTTATAGTTTTTGGTAGTGGGGAATACCATTTGTGGTTTTGGGGAAACCAATGGTATACACCAACATGGTTTAGGTACCTTTTTCCCTCCTTTTTCCTTTTTTGAATATTTTGAATATTTTTATTCCCTTTTTAATATTTTTGGGAATTATGGACCCTTTTTTAGGGTTTTTTATGCTTTTTTAGGAAAAATATTCATTTGGAGTGGAAAAAGGGGTGTATTAAGGTCTTTTGGTGACCTTTTGATGGTTTCAGAGGCTCTGATGGTGAAAAAGTGGACAAATGGGTCATATGAATAGGGAAATGAGCTAGTGGGCACTTTTTGGGTGTCAATAGGGTTGCAACAGGTCTTTCATCTTCGGTATTACTCTAGGTAATATTTTCTGAAAAAAAAGGAAGTAAACCTCAGCCATGAGGCCATTCATGAACATATTGTAGTCAGAATACATCTCTTTGGTAATATGCAGCTCTGGGACCTATAGGTTTTCATCATTGGCTTCCAGGAACATCTTTAACAAATAGGATTGGAACCTGAAAAACCTAGTCTTAGGAAACTCCACAAGTTGGAAATGGAAACTTTCTTCTAGGGCTTTGTCAAACTTTAGACATGCTCACAGGGGGGTAAATTAGGGTCGGATGGCTCAAGGGGACAGGTACTAATAACGAACAGAAGGCTAATTAAGGGTTCGGTTATATCATGGTCGATGTCCAGCCCTAAAAATTGGGACATCATTGAGATTACATATCTAGATTCTTCTGTGAACAAGTTGGCTTCACCAGGGAAAGAGTCTGCTGGTGAAGAAACACCTAGGAGTAGGGAGGAATGGTAGAAACTCTCCTTGAGGTTGTCTGGGTCTCTTCGGAAATGCTGAATTAGGGCTTCTAACTGATTACTCTAGGACTTTCGGTAGAAATCTTCAAGCACGACTAGGGCTTTCAGGATGGTTGGGGCATCTATGTAACACAGAATCTTTGATTTTGCAGCGTCCATGACCACCCTGCGGCCAGGGGAATAATAGCTGGAGCACCAGTCTATGAACTCAGGACAATTTGGGTTCTGACTAGTGGTAAAAAGGTGAAAGGAAGACTGGTAGACCTTGTGGATATCTCTGCCATGGGCTCTTATGGTTTCTAGTTTTTCTTTGATAGCTTCCAGGGTACTATTAAGGAACATGGTGTCGAAAATGTTACTGTCTTTGTCCTCTATCTGGTCATTTATCTTACAAGATTCAAAACCCAGAGGTCCTATGGTGCCCGCCATTTACAAAAGTTCACAGAGGAAAAGAGTGGCCTACCTGGCTGGTTGACCACGGATCGATCTTCCTCGCCTTTCAACGTGCACATGAAAGACAAGATGAGAATCTGTGTGCAGGCAGGTATTTTATAATATTATCCTGCCATACCGTCCCTCTAGCTATGAAGATGGAGGAGCCACGTCGGCCATCTGTTGGCCAGATTGATCCTCTGTCATTATATCCTTTAACCTTTCCTACCACCTTTCTTCGTGGTTTCCAATTCGACCACCTGACAGCGCTTTTGACTTTTGAGAAACCCTGCATGCCGTTGATCCGGTTCCTGCTCAGATCTTGGCCGTCCAACCATGTGTCCTGTTAATTGTTCACCAATCTTTGTCCCACCCAGTTACCGTACAGGTATCATTTGCGAAGTTCACCCAGACTGTAGATCTTTGCCACACCACATCTAGGCCGTCGGAGGATGCAGTACTTTAAGAAAAGTTCATAAATATGAATTGTGACCATTTCCACACACGTAATATCTGCGAACATGTTGTAAGTTGTTGATTTGCGCCCTACACCGTTGATTGCTTTTGGACCTTTCTGTCGGCTAGTACCCCACCTCCGCTTAAAGAGTCACCAACTTACTTCCTGAAGAAGGCTCCCAACAGTAGATTTCCGGATGCTAGATCTGATTGTCCATACATTTTTTCATAGGTTCCTTTGCATTTGGCTTCGGCTGATTACTTCAAACCTTATCTTTTTCCCACATCGCTGCTTTCAGCCCGAGTCATCCTGCTGAGAGTTCCTGAGCGATCAATCTTTTTCTTGAACTTTGGGCCTAACAGTCCT